>JALBCR010000634.1:0-32500 GCA_030710515.1 Abscondita cerata
CTTTTGTAAATGGCAGGGTAAAATTGTTTCGTAGTAACAAATTGATAGCAATAGGGTTTAGACCTAATTGTTTATATAAAATTAAATTTGAATTGAGTAAAATGAAAACAAGGATATTTAAGTAAAAGAATGAGATCAATGAAATTGAGAAGTGGCATAAGAAACTGGGTCATTTAAATTACCATTATTTAAGAGAATTAATTAACAAAAGATGATAACAGGTATAAATTGTAATTCAGCTGAGAAATGAAAATTTTTGTGAAATTTGTGTTATGAGTAAACAGGCAACTAAACCGTATAAAAAAACATTGCAGAAATCGTAGTATAAGACCATTACATTTAATTCATACTGATATGTGTGGACCTATAGAACCAAACACAAAAATGGGGAACGATATTTTATAACATTCATTGATGATTACACCCATTTTACCATGGTGTATTTAATGAAATGTAAAAGCGAGGCATTTGAAAAATTTACTCAGTATAAAGCAGTGGTAGAAACCCATTTTAATTTGAAAATATCTACGATTAGATGTGATAGAGGAGGCGAATATAGATCGAGAGAATTTATTAGGCTGTGCCAAACGTCGGGAATTAGAATTCAATATACACCTTCATTAAATGGAGTTGCTGAAAGAATAAACAGGACTTTAATCCAGAAGACGAGGGCACTAATATTAGAATCAAATTTGGAAAAATGCTTTTGGAGTGATGTGCTGTATATTTATTAAATAGAAGTCCTACTTCAAGTATAGATGAAGATATTACTCCTGCAGAGAAATTGTATGGAGTCAAACCAGAAATATCAAAATTAAAAGTCTTTGGAAGTATAGCATACCGTTTGATACCAAAAGAACAACGAACGAAGCTGAGTGTAATGAGGGAAATTTGTTTAACGTTGGGCTATGCTGAAAATGGATATAGATTGTGGAGTATAAATGATATAAAGGTTAAAGTAGCCCGAAATGTAGTCTTTGATGAAACTAAAACAATTAAAGATATACATGGAAATTTAGATTCAAAATTACAGTAGAAATAAATGAGAATAGTGAATAGTGAATGGAGGAGAAAGAAGAGAATGATATTACTAATGAAGAATCCAAAGAGGACAATGACAAAGAAGAAGAAGAAGATAAAATAAGAGAAAAGCGAATCAGAAAGTTTCCGAAAAAACTAACTACGTTGAGAGTCATGCTTGCAATGACTAAGGAATTTGATTGGGAAATGCATCAATTAGACATAAAAACGGCTTTCCTAAACGGAAAACTCGAGGAGGAGATATATATATATATATATATATATACAGAGTGTTAATATAAGTGGTTACAGAAAATGGCAGTTAGATCTCATTAAAATAACAACTTTTTAATTCCAATTTTTGATTTTGTACCCCGGTTCGTAGTTATAAGCTCTTCTTTATGTTTTGAAAAATCGTCATAACTCCTTTATTTTAGGACTATTAATAAAAAATAAAAGTTTCTGGAATTAGCTTTCGATTCTCTAGAACATTTGTATTTACAACTATTTTCTATTTTTCAAATAACAAAATGGCGACCGATCAAAATTTCAAACCAAAATATTTTGATAACCACTCGATAGATTTTTAAAGTACAAAATCAAAAATTGGAATTAAAAAATTGTTTATTTTAATGAGATCTAACTGCCATTTTCGGGTGTAACCATTAGTATTAACACCCTGTATATAAAACAGCCAGAAGGGTTCACAAAGAATAACAATAAAGTGTACAAATTGAATAGATCGATATATGGATTGAGAGGATCACCAAAAGTCTGGAATAATTGTTTTAATGATTTTATTCTAAGTTTAGGTCTTAAGAGGTCCGAGAGCGATAATTGTTTGTATGTAAAAGTAAACAGTAGAGTGAAGTTGTATTTGCTAATATATGTCAATGACATTATTATAGTATCATCGGATGTCACAGAATTAAATAAATTAAAAAGAGAAAAAAAAAAAAAAAAAAAAAGAGAGGGAAAAGGGAATAATAAAGATAAATCAGAATCATTACATTAAAGAAATTTTACATAAATTTAACATGGCGGAATGTAAGAGTGTGAAAACGCCTATGGAAATGAATATAAAAATTTAAAAAAATGAGGTAAAAGAAGAGAAGAACTGGCCAGTTAGAGAACTGATAGGAGTTTGTCATACTTAACGAGATGTACAAGACCGGATATATTATATTCTGTAAACCTTGTAAGTCAATTTCAAGAGAACCCAAATCAGGAAGTATGGGGGTATTGTAAAGGATTTTAAGATACCTAAAAGGAACTTCATATTTTGCTTTATGTTTCAAGAAAATGATTGTGAAAGGTTAATAGGGTATTCAGATGCAGATTTTGGAAATGATGTAAATGATAGAAAGTCTATTACAGGATGTGTATTTAAATACTATGGCAACACTGTGTCATGGTTGACGAGAAAACAACGAACGGTGGTAATATCGTCCACAGAAGCAGAATATTTAGCATTAACTACAACTGTGTGCGAAGCAATATGGTTAAAACAATTGTTAAATGATTTTCAAGTGGAAACCTTAGAAAATGTACGAATATATGAAAACAATTTGAGTACTATCGCATTAAGCAAGAGTGCAGAGAATACGAAAAATACCAAACATATTGATGTTAAACACTATTTTATTAGAGAGAAAGTTCAAATGGGAGAAATTGTTCTGGAAGCAATTTCATCAGAGAATCAGTTAGCAGATGGATTCACAAAAAGTTTACCTACTAGAAAATTTGAAGAACATCGGGAAAAATTAAATATCCTTGAATAGTTCTATTTTTGTTTATTTGTAAGGTTGTAGCATGTTTGTTGTTTGAATTATCTAGTTGGAACGACATACAAGCGCATTATTAGTTCATAGGCAACAATGTAAATACATTCATAAGATGGATGTTTATTGTCAACATGTAGATATAAATATAATTCAAAATAAGAGAAATGGGTTTTAAATATCAACAAATTATCGATTAACTCCAAACAAATTTTTGTGAATATTCGAACGTAGAATTGTCATCCACATCTTCTTACTGCTAAGAAGTTAAGAACAACAAAAATATTTTCTAAAAGTTCCATGGTTGTCTAGATATTTGCAAAAAACTGAAAATTGTTATTTTCGAAGTTAGTCATGAAATTTTGTTCTACGAGTATGTAATGACAATATTTATTATAAAAACTATCACTATTTCTTTGTGATGGCAGCAAATGTGCGGGTAAACTTCAAATTTCTGTTAGCGTTAAAGTTTTTACAATAAAATCTTAAATTTTTATTTTTCAGTATTATTTTGATATAACATATACAATATACAAATGAAAAATGTAAAATCGAATATGGCATCCATAAGAAATAAAAAAGTTTAGCAAGGTAATTGTACTAGTTTTCGTCACTGTCTTAATATTCATCATAAAATCAGTTCCCTTTTCCTGTAGTATATAATTATTTTAAAGTCCTAGCGCCATCCTACTGCCGTTTGGTGAACTAAAATATATTCTCGCTAATTTTTTTGATAGTGCAAATAATTGTTAAAAAGTTCTTGAATGAGAGTTTGTGCTACTCAGTTTTTATTCACCGTGCTGGTTAAGAAATGCTGGGGTCTTAGTACCACAACAAATTCATATTATTCTTAAAAACCATATAAATATGTGTACCAGTAATCTTCATATGAATATTACCAACACAAATACGCAATTCTGCATTAAAAAGGAAAGCAAATACTGGGACATTTCACTGAGTCTATACTTTCTTAGAAAATGTCAAGGTTCCAGTACAATTCTTAAAACTAATGTTGCAGGGATGTTGATGAAAGAACAGCCACAAAATTGGTTAAAAAAAAAAAAAAAAAAAAAAAAAAAAAAAAAAAAAAAAAAAAAAAAAAAACCAAATCCTTTTACATGCGGTAGACCGAAAAGACACTGGTACGAAGCATTTCTCTGCAAACACCCAGTTGTGTCTAACAGAGTGGGCCTAAATTTGACAAAGACCCATGCCGTTGGTTTGTAGGAATTCAGCAATATTTTGAGAGTAATAACCTTATGGGAGTAGTTTCAGACAGCGAAAAAATTTTGAGTTGTGACAAAACTGTATTTTTTCTTAGTTCTAGCAACAATAAAGTTTTGGACAAGAAATCGTTCACACAATTATTAATGCTGCGGGAGTTAGCACCACCAATGATTGTGGTTAAATTAAAAAGAATCCCCAAAAATTTAGGAAACTAATTCCATCCACGTGGGCCATTGGTGAATCAAAAATGATTGGATGACAGCCCAGATACTTTTTGAGTATATTAGCAATGTATTCTACCAATGGCTTGTAGAGCAGAAAATTACATTTCTCATTATTCTTTTTTTCCATGACTTTACTCCTGAACGAATTTAGTAAATCCAAGCAAATTAAGTTGATTTCACTTTATCCAAACGCTACTCATATTCGGCAGCCTATGGATGTTTCGGTTTTCTACCCCTTAAAGGGAGTATGGAAGAAAGAGGTTTACAATTGAACAATTGAAAATTCTGGCATTCGTCTAAATCGAAAAAACTTTGGACAGTTACTGAATATTGGTCTTTAAAAAGCTATTAAACCTGTGTTCTTAGTTAATAGATTTTGAACTTGAGGTTTGTTTCCTTTAAACTCTACTTTAAGATAAAGAATGAGTACAATGGCACAGTTCAAACCAATCTTATAGAAGACAACTCACAAGTACGTGCTCATTTGGAATATTTTGAAAATCTGATTTCTAAAGAAAAACTTTAATTATTTAGAAAGTGTGGAACTACTTGGAGTGGTGCCTTAGAAGATACGGAACTTTAATGTATAGAAAAAGTTTAATAAAAAAATAGTAATACCAACACCCACAATACCTCTTGAAAGCGATGAAATTGAGATGGTTGCTCAGGAGACAGGTAGGAACTTAAACTCAAAAAAATAATATTTCACGATATTGCGGAATCAGAGAATGATTTTTATGCAGTCGATGAAGAAGGAATCGTACATGAAATTATAGAGATCTCACTCAAGAGTATGAGCATAATGACCAACCTTCTCTTAGTAATATTTCTGATTCTGCCGTGAAGCGTGTTGCAAGACAAGCCCTTTGCTTTCCACAGTGGCAGCATACACGCGAACATATCGAGCCTTTATAAGAAAAACCTTTTTTGGTCGATATCGCAGAAAAGTACTACAAAAAGGAAGTCTTCACTTCACTTTTGATATGACGAAAACTGGTACAAGTGACTTCCTGATGATTAAAGTGAAATATTTTTTTCTTCTCAAAACACTAAAACAATAATTTAGATAACATTAATAGAAAACTAAATGTTGTAACAAATGATATCAAAATCAATTCTGTTAAAATGCAACTTTGATAAATATGTCATCGCAAACATATAACTTCCTCGTTACCAGATGAATACTGTTACATTAAGAAAAAAAAATGTGAAAACAATAATAATTTTCAGATTTATAATATCTAGAGAACAGTGGAACTTGGAAAAAATGTTTGTGTGGTTATGAGGTGTTGTTTTAATAGTCCAACTATTGTTACATTTAAAGGTTTATGTATACATCATTTTATATTAGGACACTTTGTATAATAAATTTGTTATTATGCACTAATGTAAATAAAGTCACTGTATTGGGTGTTCCTAATTAGCCCAAGTTATAATGTTTGCTTTTTTACCATTTTATAGAAAAGTTCCTATTTTAACTGAATTAAACAAAAACGTTATTAATGTTTTTTTAGTAGTTTACGCTGATTGACATAAGAATACTTAATATTTAATACGTTCATTGTATTATCATTTACAAGGGCCGAGTTTGGTACTATTAATTTTAACCGTAGTAGACGATAATTACACTTTCCTCGGCTTTCCAAAATGATAATCACAAATAATGAAAAATTATTTTATCCAAAATAATACACTATACTTTTTCCACGACGGCGACGTAATATCTATGAACTTTACAAAAATTTGATTTAAGATTTAATTGTCAGGTAGAAAATTTAAAAAAATTGCACAATCTTTCATGGCTACAAAAGATTTTTTATTTCCAATTGTGAACAATAATTATCAAGACTTTTTTTTAAAGTGCACACGTCTTTTTGACGGATTTTGAGGTAAAATAAATAAAAACATATTTTAATTCAACAAGAGCAACTAATCAGCTATGTACATTAACCCAATTAGGATATAGTGTTTCCCAATCTGAGTAGTATTGTATCTGTATCTTTGTTATTAATTGTAATACTTTTTAAATAATTGTTAAGCGGAAAACTATTTTAAGTTCTTTATTCCACTAAATACAATTTACAACTGAACCGATCACAAGTGTGCTATAGGAAGATATCATATAACTTATCTACATTTAACATAAAGTATATAAATTTGCCACAATTTTCTCCCCTTAAAAAAAACATTTTATTTTTAAATTTAACCAAAATTTTCAGCACATAAGATCAAATTAATTTTACATATAATCATACGTTAAACGATTAGGCTCACGTCTAACTCGTACTGGTCGTGAATTAACACTGTCACTGCTTTCATCCACCCTTACATCACTAACTTTTACAAGATTAGTCTCGAGAGATTTTGAATCGGAAACTGATGCACATGGTAGTGGTACATACTTTAAGATTTGATTTGAATGCCTTTTGCATTTAATTCCCGATTCATTAATCTTAACAATAAAAATACATTTTCCCATTTGTTTAACAATAGAAGCTTTTGTCCACGTCGGTTTGTCAACATTTTTATAATCTCTAACGAGAACAATTTCATTAAGTTTAAAATTAACGTTACGGTTACCTTTGTAATTCCTTATTTGACTATCCTGCTTTTTTTCTACATTTTGTTTTATTTTTAAAACTTCTAAATTGGATTCCGTATGCTGAAATTTCAAATTGTCAAACCTTGTTTTAATTTCCCGATTAAACATTAAGTATGAGGGTTTAACATTAGTTGTTGAATGCGGTGCATTCCGATAGTCAAATAAAAATTACTCAATACTAACTGAATGTTTAAATTTTTATTTGTGTACAACATTTTATGCAATGCATTTTCACAGTTTTAACCGAATTTTCAGCTGCACCATTCGACATTGGGTTATAAGGAGAACTACTTAAAAATTTAATTCCGTTTTACAACAAAACGTCTGAAACGCATAAGATAAAAATTGTTTAGCGTTGTCAGAAACGATCAAATTAGGCAATCCAAAAGTTGCAAAAGTCGCACGAAGACAATTTATAGTGCATTCTGCATTAATTGAATTGACTGGAAAAACTTCTAACCATTTCGTATGTGCATCAACAATAATCAAAAAGTAACGATTAAAAATCGGTCCCATGTAATCAATGTGAATTCTTGACCATGGTGTTGATGGCCATGGCCACGGACATACCTTAACTTCTCTGGATTATTTTTGTAAATACAACAATTTTCGCAAGATTTAGCAATTTGTTCGATATCTTTACTCAAATTAGGCCACCAAAAATAAGAACGCGCTATCCCCTTCATTTTACTGATACCAAGATGAGTCTTGTGTAAATCACGTAAAATAATTTTTGTAGCTTGGCTGGAATTATTATTCTATTATTCCACAGTACTACATTATTTTCTACTGATAATTCGTTTTTAATTTTGAAATAAGGTTTTAACACTATCTTGTTGATGAGTTTAGGCCAGCCGCTTACTATAAAATTTATAACCTCGTTCAAAACTAAATCGTTATCAGTAGCTGATTTAATTAGATCTAAATCGATCGCCACGTCTTCGTTATTTCTAAAATAATTCAAAATTTCAACATCTTCTTCAAAGTCAATGTTATTCCCATTATCAATAGGCAAACGCGACAAGCTATCTGCTAAATTATTTTCTGATTTAACGTACTCAATTGAATAGGAATAGTTACTTAATATGACTGCCCACCGTCTCAATCTATTCGCGGAAAATTGAGGAATACCTTTCTGAGGATTAAATATTGCAACAAGGGGTTTATTATCAGTTACTAAAGTGAAATGAACGCCATATAAATAACTGTGGAATTTATTAATTCCAAACATTATGCTTAAAGCTTCGCGTTCAATTTGAGAATATTTCTTCTCTGACCTTGTGATAATACGCGATGCAAACGCGATCGGCCGTTCACTCGAATCCGATAACGTATGCACTAACACCGCAGCGACTCCAACCTCACTAGCATCCGTGATTAATTTTAAAGGCAAATCAGGTTGATAGTGAATCAAAACTCTACTCGAAATCAATAATTTTTTATTTCATTAAACGAATAGTTGCAATGTTTATCCCATTTGAACTTAACATTTTTTGTAACAGATTATACAAAGGACTGAGAACCGTTGATAGATCAGGTATGAATCTACCATAATAATTTACCAGCCCCAAAAACTTTTAAGTTGGGTTACGTTATTAGGAGGAGGCGCTTCTTTTATTGCCATAATTTTATCTTCCACTGTACAAATCCCTTTATTATTTATTTTGAAACCTAAATATTCAACTTCTTTTGAAAAAATATGCATTTTTAAGACAAAGTTTGAGTCCACTATTTTCTAAACAAGTAAGTACCGTACATACGCGATTATAATGTTCGTCCCAATTTTTTCCACTAATAAGGATATCATCAAGGAATACAATTACACCCTTAACGTGTAACAATAGAGATTCCATTATTTTTGAAATTTGGCTGGCGCTGAAGCCACGCCAAAGGGTAACCTATTATATACAAAAGCCCTTTATGCGTTGAAATTGTTGTTAATTTACGCGATTCTTTATCTAGCAATACTTGCTGATATGCATAAGATAAATCAAGTTTTGTGAAAATTCAAAACCATCAAGACTGTTTAGTAAATCTTCCACGCGCGGTATCGGATACTTATCAATTTCTAACAACGGATTTATCGTCGTTTTAAAATCTCCACAAATACGAATTGAACCGTCCTTCTTAATTACGGGTACAATGGGAGTTCCCATTCTGAGTAATCCACGGGAGAAATTACTTGCAATTCTTTTAAACGATCTAATTCGGCGTCCACTTTTGTTTAATAGCATAAGGTAGTGGACGTGGACGAAAAAATTTAGGAGAACACTGATTATTTTTAGATTTAATTTAATTTCTCCTTTATTAAATGTACCTAGGCCAGCTGAAAATACGGTTGCAAATTTTTTTCTAAATTACTAATTACTGTTTTTTATCATCTATACAGTTTAAATTTGTCAAACCGACATTAAATTTCTTGAGAAAGTCTCGACCCAAAATTGGTGGTCCGCCGTTTTCAATTACATAAAAATCAATGATACAATTTTGTTGTTATACTTGACCTCTAACTGGCAAAACCCGATTGGTTTAAGCACGTTACTGTCATACAGGTACAAAGTTTTATTAGTATCACGCAATTGCATATTATTAAACTCCTTCAAATACGTTTCATAAGAGATAGCTGAAATACCAGCACCTGTATCGACTTGGAACTTAAACGATTTATTTCCAATGTCAACATTAACAGAAATTGTATCATTTTCTTTATTAGAAACAAACAAATTAAAAAATCTGAACGTTTTCATCTCCATCGTTAATATTATGAAAAAATTTTTGTTCTTGTTTAACTTATTTTTACAAACTGGAGCAAGGTGTCCTTTTTGATTGCAGAAATTACAAACATTATTTTTGAAATAGCAATCTATGGTAAGGTGGTTTTTCCTACCACAAACTGCGCAAAACTTTGCGCTTACCTGCTCCGAGTTGTGTTTTGACGTTGCTGCGTTGCCCTCCAATGTGATGTGCCCGATTTCATACGTGACGTAGTACATTTTGGATTTGATATCTTGCGAGCTCCCACCAAATTCACGTAATCTTCTTGTTTAACTTTCGAACTAGAAAATTCAAATTGAGCTGCCATTTTGTTGTAGCAATAACTATCGCTTTAGAAAATGTTAACTCGACTGATTCTTCAAAAGACGTTCTTGAATACGACCTCGTCCAAAACCCATTATAAATTTGTCGCGTAGAACCATTTCTAACTCGTTACCAAATTTACAATGCGCCGCTAAACTACGAACTCTTGCCGCCCATTCCTTAACAGATTCGCCTTCGTACATCGTTGCTGAATAAAACTTATGTCTCGCTGCAAAAACACTTTCTTGGGGAAGGAAATGTTCATTGATGATAGCTAGTAGATTTGTATAAGATTTTCTTCAGGAGACGTAGGCAAACACAAATTAAAAACTAGTTGATAAGCCTCTTCATTTAGAATGTTGAGCAATATGGCTCTCCTTCTTTCGACATCCGTTATATTGTTTGCGATAAAATAATTTTCTAAACGCGGTTTAAAAACTGTCCAATCGCTTACTTGTGGATCAAATTCTCTGAGATGCCCAACAATTTCGACACTCGCACCAGTCGTCATTATAAACGATAATTCCAATTAATTAATACCAGCACGATTTAATAATTTACCAATTTTTACCTCGTCGCCAATGTAATACTTTTTAAATAATTGTTAAGCGGAAAACTATTTTAAGTTCTTTATTCCACTAAATACAATTTACAACTGCCGATCACAAGTGTGCTATAGGAAGATATCATATAACTTATCTACATTTAACATAAAGTATATAAATTTGCCACATTAATAAAGATAAAGATTTAGTTAAATGGCCAATGTTATACAGCTTTTCATACCTATTGAGATGCCGTTAACTAGCATCAAAAATTCCAATTCGATAATTTTTATTTGTAATATTGTTTGTTTAGTGAAAAGGTTGCCATTGAAAAATTTCTAGTCATCACCCGTACCTGTTACTTTACGACAAAGTGATAAACAATCGAGAGTGACAACTGAAACAATCAAATCATCGAAGTTCATTTGTTATCATGGCTTACCAGATAAAAATCCAAAATGGAGACCATTTAAAGTAAGAAAATTGCCATCAATATCTCCAAAACCGTTCTTCCAACAATCTTTTTGAAAATAGACTACAGTTTGTCTTCATTAGTATAGAATCGTTTTTTCAATACCTGTCCCAATAAGTAAAAATCATTGATGTTTTCGACATGTTTTGGTTTTTTGCGTATATTTTTGGAACGGATCGGAATTTTTGATACTAGTTAACGCCATCTTAATCGGCATCAAAAGCTGACAATATTTTAAACTTAACCTAATCTTTTGCCGCTATTAATAACAAAGATACCCATACTATACTACTCAGATTGGGATACTGTATAAATCGATACAAGTAACGAATTAATTTTCTTTCAGAAATGAGAAGTTTTCTCAATGGTTTATAACTACAAAATGTCAAGTTGTAGTCGTGGAAAAAATAATTAGTTTAATGTTAGCTATTACCACATAACTAAACTTTAAAAAGTTTGATGATCTACAGACTAATGCTGACCGCGCCATGTTGTCAAGTAAGGAAATAGTTAACAATATTACAGAATTTTGTAATGTCTTTTCAAGACTTGACTCACTGTAGACGAGAAGGGACGTCTGTTGCTAGAAGGGCGGTATCTTAGTTTCTTTCAACTAAAAACATTTCCACATCTTCTCAACTCTACTTCTGTATACATATTACAAACTTCCTCTCAATCATGGTACGTTTCTCAAAAATTCATATTGTCTACTTGAAAATATCAGCAATTACTTCATATGAAATATTGTGATGTACTCGATTAAGACCTGTTCAGACCTTTGGGTCAAAAGGTGACAGTCGCGCATATTGTACATGAACTTAAACTCGAGGACGAAACAGCAGTCGAGTGTCTTGGTGTTTGTTTGCAATTATACAATCCAACAGGCGGATGGAGATTGTTCTTATACCAACGTAATCGTAGAATCAATTTTTGCAATTGTTACACCCTATATGGTTGTAAGTGTTAATCTCTTTCTTTTAATGTCAGCCTTGTGAAATTTTTTTGTGTAGAAATGCTAATAAATCGATGTACACAATCGGTCAAAAAATTTGTGAATAGACAACTAGTGCAGGTATCAAATTTAATATTTTTACGTACTCGTGCTGACGCTGGCATAGTTTTCTTGTAGTTCCACGGTTGCGTTGTGAACTTATGTCAAAAAATAGATACCTGTGACATCATCAATTCTTTTTGAATACCAACGTTTGTTTTTTACAATCATTATGAAATTAGGAGCATTTCATATGATGCTATCATTTTTGTATGCATCGGCAACATCAAGGCAGAAAGTGATTCGAAAGAAGTAGTTTTAACTGTATATATACCAACAAAACATTTTAGCTAGCATTTTCAGAAATCATCTTTAAAAAACTAAACTTTTACCCTGCAAAATACTTTCCTTACATGTAGTAAAAATGAAAATGAAAAAATGAAGGTGGTTCTTTCAGAAGTGTTGTTATCATTTGGATAAAAACAACGTTATTTATAACAGACGGAATGAAAGAATTTTGTGAAGTAGCCTTTAAATCATCATATCAGCATGTTGATGCTAATGATAGTAGACTTAATGAAGATCTAAATTAGTAGATTTAGACATTTTCCAACAGTACATAATATATTTACATAGTTACTATAGAACTAATGTTAAAGTTGCATTTGGTGGATATACTATAATAATGATAGAAATAATTGATTATTTATTTGAAGAAACCATGCCTTTAAATACAGGTACAGTGAAATTCTTAGGAAACGGTAAAAATAAAATAGGTTATAATTTGTTTTCGCTGCAAAACGGTTTCCGAAAGCAATACTGAGTGGAATCAAGTAGAAAGTGACGCTCATGTACAATCAGCAGTAGATTGTAATTTCTTCATGATGAATAAAAAAGACATTGATGTATTAGTGTTATTTATGGCTTTAGCACCTGATGATGAAGAATTTTTTGTAAAATCACTAAATCATATTAAGGACTTGCAAAACAGAAATACATAATAGTAGATTTTTTAGCAGTTGTCATAGTGTGAAAGATATCTGTATTGCCGACGTAATATTATCATTTTACTAATTTAACCTAAACAGTAAAAACAATACAATATTCCTAATTTATTATTTGAAACCTATTTCTTTTTTATTGTATATCGGAAGCAACGCATTTCCAAAAAAAAAAAAAATATAAAAGGACATAGATTTATAATATCTCAAACTCTAAATCTGGAGTTTCTAATGTACCCTTGAAATATTTGCCACCCTTATCTGAGACATCCCTCTTTTTTTATAATTTTTTTTTTTTTTTTTTTTTTTTTTTTTTTTTTTTTTTTTTTTATTTTTTTTTTTTTTTTTTTAAATTTTTTTTTTTTTTTAAAATTTTTTTATTTTTTTTTAATTTTTTTTTTTTTTTTTTTTTTTTTTTTTTTTTTTTTTTTTTTTTTTTTATATTATTTTTTTTTTTTTTTTTTTTTTTTTTTTTTTTTTTTTTTTTTTTTTTTTTTTTTTTTTTTTTTTTTTTTTTTTTTTTTTTTAATTTAAAAATTTTTTTTTTTTTTTTTTTTTTTTTTTTTTTTTTTTTTTTTTTTTAATTTTTTTTTTTTTTTTATATTTTTTTTTTTTTTTTTTTTTATTTTTTTTTTAATTTTAATTTTTTTTTTTTTTTTTTTTTTTTTATAATTAATTATTAATTTTTTAATATTTTTTTTTTTTTTAATTAATTTTATTTTAAATAATTTTTTTTTTATTTTTTTTTTTTTAATTTTTTTTTTTTTTATTTTTAATTTTTTTATTATAATATTTTTTTTTTTTTTTTTTATTTTTTTTTTAATAAATTTTTTTTTTTAAAAATTTTTTAATTAATATTAAAATTTTTATTATTTTATTTTAATTTAAATTTTTTTTTTTATTTAATTTAAATTTTTTTAATTTTTTTTTAATTTTTTATTTTTTTATTTTTTTTATTTTTTTTTATTTTTTTTTTTTTTTTTTTTTATATTTTTTTTTTTAATTTTTTTTTTTTTTTTTTTTTTTTTTTTTTTTTTTTTTTTTATTTTTTTTTTTTTTATTTGTTTATTTTTTAATTTTAATTTAATTTATTTTTTTTTTTTTTTTTTTAATTTAATTTAAAATTTTTTTTTTTTTTTTTAATTTTTTTTTTTTTTTTTTTTTTTTTTTTTATATATGATAAAAACCACAAATGTTAATTCAGACTATATTGATAATACTGTTTTATGTTATCTGGAAATTTTTTTTATTTTGGCCTTCCATTAATTATACACTTTTTTAATTCTTGCATTTCATTTAATTTTTTATTTTTTGTAACCGTTTATCACATGTATTTATGTGTAAATTTATTATTCTAACATGAGCTACAACCTCTTTATCCCAGTCTTCATTAAATTCATTATTTCTGTCTTTCAAGTAAGCACGCGATAATGTATCGGCAATTAATAATTTTGTTCATTTTTGTATTTAAACTCAAAATCATATTTCATAACGAACGGGAAAACACCAAAACTGCATCAAAAAACTATATTCGGACACGTGTTTCAATAACTAAGCTATCATCATCAGCAAACCAATACTAAAAATAAAAACAATAGAAAGCTTGTATATATACAGGGTGTCCCAAACTGCGTAGGATTACATGGCTATCTTTGTTATTAATGGAGATACAATTTTATTTAAATGGGCAATAATGTACAGTTTATTATGCTGAATCAGATTCTGCAGAGAAAACTCAAAAATTTCAAGTACTTCTGAAGATATCCGGGGAAACACGAAAAACTACGTTTTCGAAAAAGTCCAATATTTCCGTAACCGTGCAAGTTACAAAAAAATTTGCTTTTTCCGTCTAGGGGAATTTATTGTGATTTTCATTAAAAGAACCACTTTTACGGTTTTTGAGATACTACTACTAACTTTATTTTTCTAAATGGATCTTCATCTTCTTCATCTTGGATTTTATCATGAAAAAAATTCAAATTTTTTTCTGCTTTCAATGATGTGTCACAATCTTGATTTAAAGTATGAAATTGCTACGTATTTGGAAATTTATTGTATTACATCAAGTAGACCATGAAAACAAATCTTAACAAATAACTAAACATAATCAATAAATCCTACTCAGTTTGAGACACCCTGTAAATATACTATCTATCGTTACACTTCATTGATTCTTATATAAGCTTGAATAATTCCGAAAATCCTAATGGACCGTGATTCATCATAATTCATAAGCAAATTTTTGTTTTTAAAAATTTCCAAACTTTCACAAGAATCGTGTCGCGTCGCCTACTTATGACCATTTTCAAGCGTATGCATGAACACTGGACCTATCTGAGCGATGATATTTGACATGAGCTAAATGCTCTTTAAAACGAGTGTTAATAAGTCTTTAATTTTCCCCTTTATTAAATCCTTTGTTTCCTCCCTTTACAATTTATTTTATATCAGCGTCATCTCCAAAGTCCGCACCAAATGGGAAACTTATTTATTATGGTTTTTCGATAAAAAGTTATTCTTTATAAAAGTTTGTGCATCCCCTAAAACTAAATATGCACTAACAAAATGTGGCGAAAAACGCGTAATATACGAGGTGCATTCGAAAATTTGATTTTGAGTCAAGAGTAAAGTGCCCTTATTTCTGTAAATATCAAAAAATTTTATTTGAAAAAGTTGTTCACCATTAAAAACTACATCAAGATTTGAAGTCATGGCCATCTAGAAAAACTTGAATTTTTTCAATTTTTAAAATGGTGGCTATAAGAAAAAAGATTTGCTTTAAATGATAATTAAACGACATCTTGTATACAACAGTTTATTTAAAAAAGCTTGTAATTTACAAATTGCCCAATTATTGTGCTAATTATGGTCAATTTTTTTATTCATTAGAAAAAACTTCAACATTTTTGGTGCAAAGTTCTTTTGATTTTTTGTTGACACCAAAAATTGCTCAAAACAAGTCAGTATCTTAAGAAGAATATCATTTTCTATAATATTGAGGCACTAAACATCAAATTAAATTACATCTCAGTATGATGTCCATCCCGCAACAGGCACAGTTCGATTCTTCTTATTGGAAATTAGAAAAAATTAAAATTTGTTCTAGATGGCCATGACTTTAAATTTTGGTGTTTTTTTTTAATGAAGAACAACTTTTTCAAATAAAATTGTTTGATATTTACTGAAATAAGGGCACTTTACTCTTGACTCAAAATCAAATTTTCGAATGCACCTCGTATCCTACGCGTGTTTCGCCACATTGTGTTGGTGCATTTTTAGCTTTAGAAGATGCACAAACTTTTATAAAGAATAACTTTTCATCGAAAAACCCATAATAAAGAAGTTTCCCATTTGGTGCGGACTTTGGGGATGACACTGTATATTCCCGATTTATCACACATTTCTATTGGGTCTTTCAGATTGCTTAAAATATTTTGCAAGTTGTTACTACTAGAGGTTACTGTTTTATAATCAAATTTTGAAAATATTTTTTGAAGACCTTTTGTGTATATGGGATAATTTCGTAATTTGACATATTTCTTATCTATTTTGCTATTACTAGTTCCTAACGTTGTAATGTTTCTAATATTTAACTTATGTTTATGTTTTCTAATTATGTTTGTGACAATTGATTCTTGAAAACCATTGTATGCAATCTGCTTAATATTTCGCAGTTCTTTATCAAAGTTTTGTTTTGACAATGGGAAATGTAATAATTTGTGAATCAAAAAGTTGAAAGATGCAAGTTTATGTTGCATACTATGGTTGGAATCATTTGTTATAAACCTCATAGTGTTAGTGTCTTTACGATAAATATCTAAATCTAGTTTGTTGCCATTTCTTGTCACTAAAGTGTTTATGAAAGGTAACTTAAGGTCTGCTTATGTTTCATAGGTAAACTTGTTCGTCTCAAATTTTGAATTTAAAATTTCTACAATTTGCTGAGGGCTGTAAACTTTAGTGTCGATGACTGCAAAAGGATCATCTACATATCTAAACCAAATTCTAGGAAAATAATCTAAATTATTTTTTAAATCAGTTTCAAATTTTGAGTCAGTTCAAGTGATGATTAATGAAGGCCTCTATTCATTAATATCTAAAAATCACGTAGTACATATAGTATATATAAGCTTCCTATTGTTTTTATTTTTAGTATCGGTTTGCTGATGATGATAGCTTAGCTATTGAAACACGTGTCTAAATATAGTTTTTTTGTGCAGTTTTTGGTGTTTTTCCGTTTGTTAAAATAGACGCTGCAGTTTAGAGTTTCATTCCTTTGATCATATTTCATAACTTGTAGTAACATTCGTTAAAGTTCTATTGGTGCTTCATTAACGGTAAGCATAAGCTACAGGTAAATTATTCTGCAGCAAAACTGTCCCTAATCCCGTTGAACTACTATCAACTGATAATATTACTGGTTTGTTTACATCATAAAATTGTAATACTGGATGTTCTGTTAATTTTTTTTTACCCTTTTTAACTTTCCATCTGTATTCTACACTTTTTTTAAGAAGTTGTCTAACAGAATTTGTATCATTTGCAAAATTATTAATAAATTTACCGTAGCATTTTTGTAGATTATATTTGAATTTAAGACTTTCTATTTCTAAAATTGCTTTTTGCACTTTCGGGACTTTAGTCCCGCATAACAGGGATTAAAGTATCTCATTTGCTCCCTAGGGATCAAATATAAATTCAAGTCAAAATCGCGCACTTTTATCAGTTATAAATTGAATAAAAACCCACACAAAACTGGCGCATATTGTTGATAACGTAACTAACGACAAATTATCATGACGAACTTACATCCGTCTTATTAAAAAACTCCTTAAAAAATTCAATTTTAAATTGAAAATACCTTCCCGGAAGTGCAAAATAATAGCGTATATCCCTCAGTTAAATTAGACATGCAATTAATTTGTGCCCCTGTATCTAATTTGTAATTAAATTTCTTATTATTAATTTCTACAATAACACTCTACTTATAATTTGTAGTTACAGTTTTTATTTCACCAATAAAATGTGTTTCATGGACATCTACTGTTTTGACAACTTTTATATTTCAGGATCGACATAATGCAGTCAAATGATTAATTCTTGCACACCTATAACACGATTTACTATTTCACATTAATTTATTGGATGATTCTTTCCACAGTTACTGCAATTTTTTATAAATTTTCCTTTATTATCTATGCTCTTAAACCTGTTATTTCAATGGTATGAATTTGACCTAGGTGATTTTTCATGTATCTTCTTTCATTTGCTCTGCTTTTGTGCTTTAATTCTTCTTTTCTTCTATCTTGAACTTTAAATATTTGTGCACATTTTCAGTCACTGTCACTTGTCATTTCTTTTGAATTTTGAATTTGTTTGCTTTGTAATTTAGTTTCACGAAATGTAGCACATATTATTAATATATCTTCCATTTTCTTCACGTCCAAATCAGTATCTATTAATTTAGTTCTTAATTCACTATTATTTAATCCACAAATAAATTTTCTTTTAATTAAACCGTTTTAATTAAATCTCCATACTTGCATTTATTAGCAGATTCTTTTAATGTAATTGAAAATTGTTCCATAGTTTGATTACCTTGCATTAAATTGAAAAATGTTTACCGTTCATAAGTTTTATTTCGTTTTGGAAGAAAATTATCGTCAAATTCTTCTTTAATTTTTCATCTTGTATTTCGTAAATTCTTTTGTATTTCTCGTCTTGCCAAAATATAGCCACTAACACTTTTTTTCGGTTTTTATAGATCACACTTGCAATTATGTAATTTAAAAATATACTTTTAAATTTCTAATCTAATTTTCTGACATATTTTAATCAAATTTCACTTCTGATACAGCTCTAATTTCTATTTTATATTTCCAGTATTTATCTTGATTTTAATTTTTTCAGTAGGTAGTTATAATTTTTAATTATTAATTGAATTTATTGTAGAACTGTTCGCAGCGCCATGTACATTTATATTTTTATAAATGTAACTAAATAATAGTAATTAAATTAAAAGAATGTTTATTAATTCTGTATAATAAACTGACATCAGCTATTTTATAAAATAACAATCTAAATTATTTACGTAGTTATTAACGTTACACGTTAAAATCATATGCAACATCCTTACAGTTTACACTCATCTTCTGGGGCACCATACATTACACTTACATCACAATACAATAAAAAAATTACCATACGAGTAAATAAATAAATAAATGTCTTTCTTTTAACAACTTGTAATTCTTTGCTACTAAAAGTCACTACTTATTAGAAAAGTAATAATCAAATTACATAAAATAATAATTAATTCACCTTTCGCGTGAACAAGATGCAATTGCGCAAAGAGAACCGCCACACTCTAATTAATATTTACATAAAGACCATACTTTAAATTACTGCTATTACAGTTTTGTTCCTTTTATTATCTTTCAATACCGGTTGTAAAACTATTTTAATGCAAAATTAATTTATCTTAAACACCTTTAAAGTGGGAGGGTTCCAGGTAAACTTTTTAAAACTTTTACAACGCATGTGGTCCCGAAAGGTGTAATCTTATAAAAGTAAAATTATACTGGAAGGGTGTTATTATAATAAACGATCTTTAACACGTGGTCTTTTTATATGATAATTAGAAGTTTCATTTTGTTCTTACATGGAATAATAACACTTTGTCTTATAAATAACAACTTAAGGCGAGACGCGAATCCTTTGTGCACACAGCCTTTTACCTAAATAGTATTTAAAAATGTTGTTAATAAAGAAAATAACAAAGTTCGTTCCAGACAAATGCACCCACTGAAATTGAATGTAATTAAAAACACCTGGGCAAAAGAAGATAATACGAACTCCTTCTTTTAATTGGCGCATAATTAACCCGTGCACTTTTATCTTCGCTTGTGTTTGTATTATCTGACACTTTAAATATGTAGATGGATAATCTCGATATCGGTTAATTATTAGTTAAAACTGGATTTTGGCACTGAACCCGGTTTAAAATCAGATTGTAAACATACAAGTGATGGTGCTATTAAATGTGCATTTGATGTTGTCTTGACAAAATTATTTATGAGGTTTTTCTATAAATAAAGTTTCGCGCACTGAAAAATTAATTACCAGCTGGTGCTTATGCGTATGTTTAAGTTTAATTCGTTTTTGATTATTTGCAAGCTAATATTGGAGTTGTGTTACTTTATTTTCGCTAATTTTAAAGCATGAAAGTGACGAATAACTTAGAAAAATATAAACGTTACTGTCTTTTTATGATTTCACCCAAGAAGATATGTACTATGTTAAATTGAAAATTAGCGTATATTTTTGCGCTTCCTAACCAAGGTTCGATTCCGTATGGAGTATTTTTTTATTAACTTTATTATTATTATAATACAATGTTGTAAAGTGAATTTATTATTTTGAAAAAATAGTTGAAGTAGTTAAAGTCATTTTAAAAAAAATTGTATTTACAATAACATCCGTAATTATTTTATTAATACAAAAAATTACGAAAATCGGAATGAAACTCGGATTTTTTTGGCGTAAATCATTATAAAAATGTTACTGTTACACATTAATTCATGCACTCACAATAATGAAAAATGAATTTCAAAGAATATATAAGTAAGAAAACAAATGCAATGAAGAACTAATATAATAATATAATAAAAAAGTATAAATAAAAAATTTAATTAAATAAGTGTTGTTTAATAATAGCAATAGAAGAATTGAATAAATCAATATCCTCTAACATATTTTCATTAAATCGAGAAAGAAAGAAAACATTTTTTAAAATAAGTATGTTTTCTATGCAAAGTTTAAGAGTTACATGAAATCCTAGCTTGATAGAAGTTCTAATGGTCACTTTTACTGATTTGAAAGAAAATTATTTGCATTGTTTGAAGCGAAGTGTTGAAGAAAAAAGGATGTCAACACTATACTGAGGTCTCCAAATTATTGTACGGTAACTCTTGGATTGGTCGAACATAATGATTTATATAGATGAATAAAACAATGTGGTTTATTGAACTGTTACCTGTTTCTGATAATAAAACCGAGCATTCTAAAAGCTAGATTTGACAGTTTGAATTTGCAGTTTAAAGGTGCGATTAGAGTCAAAGATAACACCAAGATAACATGTATAAGAATAGGAAACTGTCGACAACAAAGACAGAACGAAACACTAAGCACTGTTGATGCTGCGTTGATTGAAATATTGGTAAAGATAGTCAACCTTACGGGATTATGCGACCCCGAAATTTGTTCTAAACATCAGAGGTCGTAGTATCCTTTGTGCTAAGAAAATACGTCAATTGTATTGTAGAATTTACAGAACAGTATTGCCGATAAAGTGAAATAGAAAACTGTAATTTTGCTGATAGTTTATGCTAAGGCACGACATTGTTCCAATCATCATCCGTTGATTGAAATATTGGTGCATTGAGTCAATGTTGACAAACAAACAAAACATGCGTTCTACAATATACAAAATTTATTGATTTTGTCGACGTACTAATTAAATGTGTCCTTTGTTATATATTTTTTTCTATTGTCTGTTAATTGTTCAATGTAATAATATTTATTTGTATCTTTTTACGTAAGGTTATAACAATGTTATACCATCATGACAAACACAATATGTAAAAGATTGTATACATACACATGTGAATAAAGTTTATTATTGGGAAAAAACCTGCAGATTTAAAAGTATTAATTTCGTAAAAATCGTTGAAAAACTTCTCCCAAAAAACAATTTCTTTAAATACTTTTGAAAATTCCTACCAAATTTATTACATTAACATCGTTTATCCTTGAAAAGTTTTAAAATCTATTAGGCTACGCAAGTAAATTTCTAAATTTTGTCATTGAAATAAAATTTTTACATAGACCACCTTTTTGTTGGAACGAAGTTAATTTTTTATATTACAATCTAACGTTCAATGTTTCACTAAACAAATATAACAAGCCTACTCATTTTAGGTGTTGCTAAAGTAGCAATGTAGAATTGACTAACCGATAAAAACTCATAAACGATAACAAACCCTCGTACATTTGTTTCAAATCAACTTTAGGTGTACTTATATTTTAGATATGACCATCTATAAAGTTTAATAATTATCTGTTTATTTGTTACAATGAAAATATTACAATCAAGATTGGTTTTTAAGTATGTGATTTCCTGAGCTATTTACTAAATAACAATGGTAATAATATTTGCAAAATACTATCAAAAGAACACAAAATAGAAAAAGCAATTCTGAAAAAGATAACGACTAGATACAATGGTAAGATGAACAATTTAAATAACTATGAGGAAGAGGATAACAAAATTGGGACAAATGAAAGTGTAGAAAATAATGAAACAAAGAGATCGTCAGAACCTGTCTGGAGAACAAAATCAATGAAGACAATGTCGAATAATAGTTCTTTAGAACTTGTTCAGTGTCGTATGTTGCGGGTTATTTAGTCACTACATATATAAAAAAGTACATTTAAACTGTAGGAAATGCTAACAGTTAACGACTCAAGTGTTTTCAATGTGAACGAATCATTAATTCTATATAAAGATTACAGCAAATCTGATGGAATTAAAATACTTACACAGACCATCAACCCGAATTCTCAAAATTTTGTGTTTTTTTATTGAAACTTTTACTGAAGAATTTCATCTTTTAAAACAGATTATGGTTTATTGAAAAAATAAACTCCGTATAAAAACAACAGCGTGTGAATTCATGGTTCAGAGAATGCGACCTCATAAACTGTTAATATCGACAGTTGGTTAAAATAAAACTATATCGAACCTTAAATGGGAGGCTAATAAACATATTTCTAATAGCTATAATTACAGTGATGTCCAAAACCACACCGTAAAATAAGAATATATCTGCATAAATAAGTGTAAATGTTTGGATATGTTTTATGTATAGCATTGTATTAGGTACGTTATTATTTATGTGTAAATTGTTTGTAAATTATTACTATATTTTAGATCAGTTAATTGTAATTTTGAAACAATGTTTATAATTAATGAGCTATTTTTACTTTAATTAAACTATTTTAATCGAAACCATGATATTTGATACAGTTTCAAAGAGTAAAATCCTAACTTTTATCTCTACAACAGATAACAAAGTGTCACTTTTGTAAATTATTTTTTCCCTCGGGAGTGAGTACTATTTTTAACACCAAATTTCCTCAATAATTTTCTAATTTATTGTAATATGATTTTTCAATATTAAATCGTCATTATTTCGTCACAGAAAAGAATAGTGTATTATACACGTATTATCCGCCCGCGTCGGGAACAACACACCTCAAGCTAAAATCTAGTACTTTTATTTTTGAGTAATAGGAATAGGTTTTATTACCATGAATTTAAATTTGAAGGTCTAGTGGAACCCACTTCCCTAAAAACACGGTAACTTGTTGCCTTTTGAATTGAAAAATTTGAAAACCAATTTTTATTTAAAATCCTTTTCAACTGAACACGTAAAACAAGTAGATACAAAAACCAATAATTTTGCGTTTCTGAACTCTAGTGGTATTTCTCCCAGTATGTTTTACTTTATTCCTAACGAAGTTATTAAATGACAAACAAATGTCAACATTATTATTTGCAAGTTAAAAATAAAGTGCAAGCTAATTTGTAAAATAATTGTTTTTATTTACTAACACCGACCAAACCAAACTGTTTTAACAAATAACGCTTCGCATGTATTTTAGTAAATTATTAAAAAACATTGTCATTAAAATCCAAGATATATCATCAATGTATTATTCATAAATGAAAAATTCCACTTTTAATTACTAGTTAATACGTTTATAAATATTTGAAAACGTTCACATGTATTGACAAAAGTAAATTTTACGATTGTAGTTGCCCATTTTACAACGTGGAATAAATGAACTATTCTATTTCAAAATCGTACACATAAACTAGCGTTCAGTACGGTGAAAAAGTAAACAAAAACCAACCCAACATGCATATGTGAATTGCATCCGTGATACAAGCAAATACAAGCGGTTGACTATCTTTACCAATATTTCAACACGTTCTGTTAAATAGCTAATCAGTCATAGAAGGAGATGCCCAAAAATTCCATTAGCTTCTAATTTTGTACAAAGTGTATGATGATTAATTTTATTAAACGTTTTAGAAAAATCTACATATATAGAATCGACTTGGGAGACCAACAGATATTGCTTTGTTAATAAAGGTTTGATAACCAACAGAAAAACACCAATAACTGCACCAAAAACTTTACTCGGACACGTGTTTCAACAGCTTAGCTGTCATCATCAGCGATACCGATGCTAAAATTAAAAACAACGGGAAGCTTATATATACTATCTGCTTATCACGCATCGTTAAACTTAATTGATTCTTAGATAAGCTTAAATAATTCCGAAAATCCTAATGGACCGTTATCATCATAATTCATAAGCAAATTTCTGTTTTTAAAATTTCTAAACTTTCATAAGAATCAAGTTCGTTTTTATTATCTACCCTCTTAATTAATTCAATGTCGCCTACTCTATGGCCATTTTCAAGCATATGCATGGCAACACTGGACCTATCTGTGCGATGATATTTGACATGAGCTACGTGCTCTTTAAAACGAGTTTTAATAGGTCTCTTGGTTTGCCCTATATATACTTGGTTACAGTCTTTACAATTAATTTTATATATTCCCGATTTATCACACATTTCTATTGGGTCTTTCGGATTGCCTAAAAGATTTTGCAAGTTGTTACTACTAGAGGTTACTGTTTTATAATCAAATTTTGAAAATATTTTTTGAAGACCTTTTGTGTATGTGGGATAATTTGGTAATTTGACATATTTCTTATCTATTTTGCTATTACTAGTTCCTAACGTTGTAATGTTTCTAATGTTTAACTTATGTTTATGTTTTCTAATTATGTTTGTGACAATTGATTCTTGAAAACCATTGTATGATGCAATCTGCTTAATATTTCGCAGTTCTTTATCAAAGTTTTGTTTTGACAATGGGAAATGTAATAATCGGTGAATCAAAAAGTTGAAAGATGCAAGTTTATGTTGCATACTATGGTTGGAATCATTTGTTATAAACCTCATAGTGTTAGTGTCTTTACGATAAATATCTATATCTAGTTTGTTGCCATTTCTTGTCACTAAAGTGTCTAAAAAAGGTAACTTAAGGTTTGTTTCTGTTTCATAGGTAAACTTGATCCTCTCAAATTTTGAATTTAAAATTTCTACAAATTGCTGAGGGCTGTAAACTTTAGTGTCGATGACTGCAAAAAAGTCATTTACATGTCTACACCAAATTCTAGGAAAATATTCTAAATTATTTTTTAAATCAGTTTCAAATTTACCCATGAACAGGTTAGCCATAAACAGAGATAAGCTGTTACCCATTGTTGTACCATAATTTTGTTGATAAATATTATTGTTAATTTGAAAGTAGGTTTGACTCATACATAATCTGGCTAATTTAATAAAATTATCTACTTCTGAATTGTCTAAATGGTTTTGGTGTAACATATCTTTCAAATAATCTAAAGTGATATCTATCGGAACGCTTGGAAACAATGAACAGACATCGAATGAAACTAAAACTTCGTTCTCAGTCAGCTCAATGTTTTAATTTTTTCAATAAAATCGTATGAATTTTGAACACTGAAATTTGATTGTTGATATTCAAAACTGTGGAATTTATTTGACAACCATTTAGATATCAGATAAGTAGGAGCATTAATACCTGAAACAATGGGACGCATTGCTTTTCCGGGTTTATGTATCTTAGGTAAACAATACGTACATTCTAGAAAGAACCGGGTTAGATACCGTTAGTCTAAACCTAAGTTGTTTTGGTATAATATTTCCACATCCTAATAAGACTCTACTGGTATCAGCAATCATTTTGGGAAGAGGATTTTAGATATTAATGAATAGGGGCCTTCATTAAGCATCACCTGAACTGACTCAAAATAATCCTCTTTGTCCAAAATAACTACTTTATTGCCTTTATCTGCTTTGAGATAACAATAACTTTTCTCTTTAAGATTTTTAACAATGTTTATTTCTCTCGCGTTTAATTCTATCTATCTAGGAGAGTGAGAAAGGAGAAAAACTGTCGATTGTCGTCACGTATCCTTGAGCAGTAGTCTCGCTTAATAATACAAAAAAAAATCTATATGAATAACGCACCAGACCAACAGATAAGCTTCAGCAACACGATTTGTAGTGTCAACGTTCCAATTCAGTACTATCTGATATGAACACTCGGTGTACGTATACCATTTACACACGGCAATTTATCGGATCGAACATGCAACGACACTAACGCTTAAAAGTAACTTATCTAACGGGGTAAGTACCTCCCGCAAACCCAAAAGGCCTTTTGACTTTGCGCCAACCGTTTAAATTGAAGCGTACAAGCCCGTCTTGAGCCGATTAATATCTCTTGGTTGTTGAGTGTACCACCGAATAGGGTTTTACTTAAAAATAAAGGTTAAAGCCGTTTTATGTAGTATGTACATGAGCTTCACACTTACTAGCAATAAATAAGATACTTAAACACTAAAACTTATCTGTATTATGTGAACAAAGTCCCGAGAGTAGGATTTTCAGTTGACGACGATGTCGACAGTTCCTCAGTTATACACACAGGATTCTTCTTGGGGAAGGTGTCCGAAGAGAACTGGAAAGCGTTAGGCTCCTTCGTTTAGCCCCAATTCATAGCCATAGATTGGTAAACGTGGTACCCGCAGATTGCCTGCAGCTGTCTGACGCCGCTACTTGTGGTGCGGTACTTGTAGAAAAGGGAATGTTTTAATCGGCCACTCGAACACCCCAGGAAGTTATCCAGATACGGAACAAAACGCAGAGAGTACGTAACGTAACGTAACGTTTAAAAAGGATTCCAAGTGGCATTTAAAATTTGTACAATGAAAAAGATAAAAGAACGAGGACTTACGGTAGGTTTAGACGAAAAATAACTTAACCAAATGTTATTGGAAATATTTTAACGTATTTCAACTAATTGCGTAATTTTTAATTAAAGATCTTCTAAACCCTACTAAATTACAAGCTGAAAAGCAATACATTGATTCTATAATCTGATTTGTTTTGAAATCTGCTGCTGAAGAATAAAAGATTGTTACATGAAAAAGAAGTTAACGACAATTTTAAATTAAAAACGTAACATAAATAGGGATTGTTTCGTAGCTCAGTGCGTAGGGGGTAGCTCGCTAGATGATTTCCCTTCGAGAAATAAAAAGGCCGAAGTAAATGGTTGCAAAACCATCAATAAAAATTGATAAATTTGTCAAAGTCAAGTGAGCGCCAAACAAAGTCACGACGTAATTTATCTTCCAGCCCTTTTTCACGGAAGGTACTTTCTAATAGATTTACTTTGAAAGTAGTGACAGAAATCTGTAAAAATTATCACTAACCGCACAAAAACAATATCAATCATAAATTAAAAAGGCTCGTTATAATGTAACATTAACAAGATTTATTGCATTTGGAATATAAAAAATAACTATTAAATTAAATTAAATTAAAA
Organism: Abscondita cerata; assembly: GCA_030710515.1. NCBI lineage: Eukaryota > Metazoa > Arthropoda > Insecta > Coleoptera > Lampyridae > Abscondita > Abscondita cerata. Next base: position 27,500 of record JALBCR010000634.1, read on the forward strand.
TTAAATTTGTGTTTAAGATTAGTAAACAGAAATTTAATTGATCACGTGATCGCCAATTTTTATTGAGAAATAGTTAACTAGCTACATTAAATGAAATCTGTATTACATTTTCAATGAATTAATACACAATAAATCAAACGAAAAAAGTCCACTTAGTGATTGAAAATTTGTAGAACGACAAGACTTCTAATTCGTATTAAAACAAATATAGAAAACATACGCATAAATCAGCGAACTTACCGCGACTGTTAATAAAAAAAAGAATTACGAGTTTTACCAAGCCTTTTTCGAAAACGTTCAAATAATTATTGAAACAACGTAAATAAATACCTGAAGGACAGGCTTCCGGTGTAACGGCAGAACTGGAGCTATGAAGACGTGTCGATGACGGAAACGGCGTTGTATTTCGTAAATGATTCAGCAATCAAAAACGTAAAAGGTTGATTCACTATCATTCTTCCTGATAAACACCCAAAAACTAACAAGACGTGGCCTAAATTCTTTTTAGTAAACGCCAGAAACTGGTAAGTTGTAACGGTAAAATTCTTTTTGAAGAAAAACTACACTGATACTACACTACATTACGTTTGTAGTACGCGTTACGTGAAAACGGGACACAAAACGTAAATCCCCAAAAAAACACAAACACTGATTATTACGGCCTGATGAAATCTTATAATCCGTAATTGCGAAGCAGGTACAAAACAACTTCAAACTTCAAAGCAAGAAACATTTCATTTGTTTAATTCCCGCTACATTACAAAGTGAGTACTGCCACAGCTTAATGTCAACTAAAAAAACTTTTCAGGTGACAAATTCACACGCCAGAAAGAATACTATGATACAGCAGAAATTTTGTTTGAAACTGAAACGAATGAATAATCTTCAGTGCTGCGAGATAAGAAAAATTAGGTACACATAAAACGAAAAAAAAACAACGAAAGTCACAAGATTTCTTTACTCAGCAGTTTTTACTTAACGAGTTTGTTTAAAAAAACTAAACCTTTTCCAGGTATTTTGATAAATGTTTTTGAAGTCTTTCATTCCCATAATAAGGAAACAGTTTGTGTCTTGTTGTTTGACAAGATTAAAGTTAAAGTTAAAATAAAACACCTATGACCGATCGCGATCTCAAGCCGAAAAAACCAGGTTCTTATGCATAGTAGTCATGCCTTACCTTTATTAACACAATGTCATACATTCGTTTCCGTTGTATTCAAGTGTTCCTTATTTTTTTTGTAAATTTAAATCTTTCCATAGATCCTCGTACGGACTCCTTTCTATTCATGCAGAGTACCACTTAAGTATTAAGTTCATTATTTTCTAATCTCTCAGTAAGTGGTCATGTAGTATCTTTAAGATAATTTTCAGAATTGTTTATGTCAGTACAGGTCTTATTATCTTCTATTATTATTTATGCAATTTCTGGTTCTGATGGAAAGGATTGTTGTTGAACAATTAACTTCTTGGTTGCTTTACGCCATACCATAGTTTGGTCAGAAGAAGTTAATTAGGAAAAGGTTCTGGTTGAACACTTAAAAAAAATGTTCATATCTCACCAATTTTGTTTGTTTTTAATTTTTGTAGTAGGGCAATCAATAGGGGTTAAAGTGGGAGTATCGAATCACAATTATACGGTCTATGTGGGATCCACATTTCTTTTCAAAAATAAAATGTAATGAAATATATAATATATCGTGAAATGTAAAGGTATAACAGTATGTTGTCGCGTAATTTTAAAATTTAACTTTTAAGGGATAAACATTTTAAGAGCCGATTTTTGTGGTTGATACAAAAAATAATACCATGTTTTAATAAATATTTTGTGTATCGACTAATTGAACATTTGAATTTCCAAAAGAACAAATACTACCCTTTAATGGGCAACTGTATTTTTGAAGAAGTTGTGCGATTTTTTGCATCAAATTAAATTAAATTTAATATATAAAGAATTGAGCACGATCGGTTTCTCAAAAACATCGCTTATGTGATCGTTTTTGTTATTTATTTGATTTATTTTCAATAGATGCCATAGTTTCATATATTGCTCTTTTAATTTCGAATGTAATGTGTTCGTTTCCTTTGTTTATATAGATAAAAAAGAAGGTATTGCTCCTTCAGCATTATGATTTTAATATCCAGATAATGTTTTTCAACCATTTGCTTATGAGAGACAAGTATTTAAGATCAACGTTTCTCGTTGCGTTTAGTAAGATTTTATTGATTGTGGAACACTGACATAAACTCACTATTGGAAGATAGTCACGAAGGGGCATACAAACTCTCAAAGAAGTGGATGAGCTGCAGTCTCGACGATAGCATGTTAGACGAATAATGAGAACGAACAAACTGATTCAGCTGAAAACTTGTAACTTAATACAAATGGAAATGGTCTACTTACTGAAAATATTTACATGGCGGCGTCACTTATACCGAAAGTGGATACTAACTTTGTTATTTTAAATACAATGCCCCAAATTTTATTTTATTTATACTGAATAATTTTCGTGGTTATCTGCGTCTTTTTTATTTTCTTCTTTTTCGTATTATCTGCTTTTTTTCTACTTTTCTGGAGATGATTTAGTAAGTGAAATGGTGTCTTACGACACCTCGGGTATAAAAAACACGTAAAAATAATACAGTAAAACCTTTATTTTCGGCCACCTCTTAAAAGCGACCACCTTTAAAACTGGCTAAGTTTTCTAAGTCAGAAACCAATTATACGAAAATATCCATATTAATGACTCTCGTAATAGCGACCACCTCTCGATAACGGCTACGGCCACTTATTTGTAAACTTTCTTAGAACAATACATGTAATTCTACCTACTATTTCCGGCTATTCTTAAGTAAGGTCATTAGTACAGCTTAGCGTTCAAGTGCATATATATAATTGTTTCATTGTGTGAGGCTTAAGTAATTACCGGTATTTAAGAACGGATTTAATGAATTTGTTCGATTTACAATAGACGGTCATTACAGAGAAAATGCAATTAAACGGCTCATTAAGCTCACCCCAAAAATCGTATTTTGCGTACATAGTTTGAGTTAGTATGTTCAACAGTGCTGTTACATATACACGTACAGAAAATTTACAATGTCGCTAAAAAGAAATCGTTTGTCTCTTTAAGAGAAAATTGATGTAATTGTGAAAAGTGAAAAGTTCAATACCAGTGCTAGAAAGTTGGCTGAAAAATTTAGTGATCGAAGAACACAACAATATTTTAAAAAACAAATGTGATTTAAAAAATCTATTTAAAGAAGGTTCCAATACAGAGCAAAAGAGAAAATTTCCTAGAACTGAAGGTTTAGAAATTGACCGAGTAGTTTACAATTGGTTTTATAAAGCTAAGAATAAAAATATCCCTATATCTGGACCTTTTAATAAAAGACAAAGCATTGGAAGTTGCGGAAAATTTAAAAATGACGGATTTTAAAGCATCAAATGGGTGGTTTGAGAAATTTTTTTGATGAAGAACATGAAATTCCACTAGCTCAGCTTTTTCCTGTATTACTAGAAGGTAATCAACGTGTAAGCTTTAAAAATCACGCATCTATTGATTGTGATATTTTGACCAAAAACCCCAATTTAAGTATTAAAGATATAATCAGTGAATTAAACAATAGTGAAAACTGTGATTTGAACAATGAAAGCGGTGTAGAAGAATTGGAAGTTTTTACGTCAAACATTAAAGATATGGGTGAAGTGTGTGAAAAACTAAGAGATGTGCAAAGTTTTCTATTTTGTAATGATAAGAGATAAGAGCTAGTGGTAGAAGTACTTCATATTTTATCAAAATGTGAATCTTCTGTTTTACAAACTAAACTCAAAAATGTAAAACATACCCCAATATAAAAATATTTCACAAAAATGTAATTTAATGGTATGTATATGTATGTAATTAATTATTGTAATAGGTATAACGAGCAATTAGAAAATAGGGGATCCGGACACTTCGCCGAATGGGCATAACGTCGAATGGACACAACACCGAAACTTGGACAGAACGTCAAAATGAATTATTGGACATAACGCCGAAACTGGACATAACGCCAAAATCACCTGCTGAACACAATGCTGAAAGTGGACACAACGTCGAAATCAGTAATTGGACATATCGTCGAATCTGGACAAGAACGTCGAAAAACAAAACTGCCGTGTTTTTCGTATTAAGAGGGATAGTAATTTTTTTTTTTTTTTTTTTTTTTTTTTTTTTTTTTTTTTTTTTTTTTTTTTTTTTTTTTTTTTTTTTTTTTTTTTTTTTTTTTTTTTTTTTTTTTTTTTTTTTTTTTTTTTTTTTTTTTTTTTTTTTTTTTTTTTTTTTTTTTTTTTTTTTTTTTTTTTTTTTTTTTTTTTTTTTTTTTTTTTTTTTTTTTTTTTTTTTTTTTTTTTTTTTTTTTTTTTTTTTTTTTTTTTTTTTTTTTTTTTTTTTTTTTTTTTTTTTTTTTTTTTTTTTTTTTTTTTTTTTTTTTTTTTTTTTTTTTTTTTTTTTTTTTTTTTTTTTTTTTTTTTTTTTTTTTTTTTTTTTTTTTTTTTTTTTTTTTTTTTTTTTTTTTTTTTTTTTTTTTTTTTTTTTTTTTTTTTTTTTTTTTTTTTTTTTTTTTTTTTTTTTTTTTTTAAAAGAAAAAAGGGGGGGGGGGGAAGGGGAAGAGGGGGGAGGGGGAGGGAAGAGGGGGAGGAAAAAAGGAAAAAAAGGGAGAAGGGGAAGAAGGAAGAGAGGGGAAGGAAAAAGGAAAAAAAAGGGGAGAGGAAAGAAGGGGGGGGGGAAGAGAAAAGGAAAAAGGAAGGAAGGGGGGGGGAAAAAGGGGGGGGAAAAAAAAAAAAAGGGGGGAAGGGGGAGGGAAAAAGAAAAAAGGGAGGAGGGGAAGGAAAAAAAAAGGGGGGGGGAAAAAGAGGGAAGGAAGGAGGAAGGGGAGGGAAAGGGGGGGGGGGAAAAGGGGGGGAAGGAGGGGGGGGGGGGGAGAGGGGGGGGAAAAGAAAAAAGAGGGAAAAAAAGAAAA
>JALBCR010000634.1:37500-183224 GCA_030710515.1 Abscondita cerata
GGGGGGGGGGGTTAATCTTAAGTAGAGTATTCAAAAACACTTTATTGTCATGTAAATTTGTTTTAATTAATGTAAGTTGTTTTCATGTGATCGGGGGTAAACGATGTTGGTTGGTAGGTTACAGTCATTACAATTTTTTCTTTAAAAAAATTGTTTTAATCAATATCTGATTTTGGCTTAGTGTCCATTTTCGGCAATGTGTCCATCAGGTGATTTCGGCGTTGTGTCCATTCGACGTTATGTCAATTCGGCGAAGTGTCCACGACTCGAAAATAGGTACATATTATGTAAATGTATGTATTATGTATTCAATATGTATAACTTTTCCATTATTATATCGTCTAATTATTTAATATTGCATCAGCACATTTATAGTTATTTTTTAATGCAGATATATAATACCCTATAGCGAACCGTATTATGTTCCATACTTAAAAGATTTTAATAAACAACGCATAGAAATCAATTTTTTTCCTCCCAATAACGACCACCTCTATATACCAATCAGTTTTGCAGCAAATTTTAGTGACAGCTATTTAGAGGTTTTACTGTATAAACTAAAAAATATCAACAGTTAACTGTAACGACAATTGAATGTTTAAGTACAATATCGTTATCGCTTTGGCATTTCTCCAAGAAAAATAGAAAAAAGCAGATAACATGATAATTATTCAGTTCAGTACATGGGTAATTACATTATGTATCGAATGAGAATATAAAAAACCTGAGTTTACAAAAATGATTCTTTTGACAGTTTTAATTTTCTTAACTACCATTAATCCGGACCTCGTCTAGAAACAAATTTCAAAAATGTCTAATACTGAAAACATAGTCCAATACCATGTCGAACCGTTGTACAAATTTCGCTTATCTGCCTTTTATGTTTCATAAAATATTAATTTTCAGTAGATTCAAATTTTCGTTGCTTACATCTGAAATTATTTTTTGTTCTTAGTAATGGCAGGAGATAGGTACTCAACCCTTGTAGTAGAAGTTGGTATTCACTTTCAGTATAATAGAAAGTGATACGGTTCTGAAAATATTTTCAGTAATAAACCGTATCTATTTGTATAAAGTTACAAGTTTTCAGCTGAATCAGTTTTTTTTCTCATTATTTGTCTAACATGCTATCGTCGAGGTACACCCTGTATGTAAGTGAAAATGTCCCACTATTAAGTCTACAGGTGGTGCTCCTTCAATTACTTGGGTTACCTGAGTGCCACGGTTTAAGTAAACTGTTACAAGAAATTAAATTAAACAAGTCAGTTTAAGCACTGTTTAATTGGTTAGACAACAAAAACATAATTATATCAGTAGCAATTCAGAATATCGTGCTCTCTCTCACAAATACATAGATAATAAATTAAGAAACACAAAATAAAAGGCGATCGGAACCTAGATACCATTTGCTACCGAGCGAGACGGATTCTTATATTTTCTTGAATGGCGATCTTAACCAACTAGCTTAGTAATAACCTAGAGCGTGTGAGTTCATATTTAACAAAGAATATGTATTTTGTAAGCGACATCTTAACTTATAAGGTAATTCGTCAAAGCTGTTAAGGTTACTTTGATAACAACACAAACCAGAATAAATAAGACACCATCGAGAAATAGTAAATTTGTCTAGCGACATAAAGTTCTTCACAATTAAAGATAATTACCTTGTGGTAAGTTATTTAACATACAGCGTGCTGCTTTTAAAAACGTGTTAGCAAGACACGATTCCACTTAGTTTATAAACGCATTTTTAATTAACTTTTAATCCCCAATAAACGGATGATTAGAAATATTACGGCTTACTCCATATCTTTTAAAATTCCATTTTGCAGTTTCTTTTTACAAACAACGAACTGTACTCGTTTCACGTTAATCACCGAGAGAAAGAATTCAAACGTTGGCAATTTAGAAGTTGACCTTGTCCTATTAAACTCGCAGCGAAAGTAGCTAAAGCCGTAATAAGGAAAGTAACAAGTGTTCAGGGAAAATTTAACATTAGAAAACTAAATTCTTATAAACGTGACTTTTTATCGTAACAAAACCCATGACCATTTTCATGTCCCATATCGAGAGGCTTGAATGGGTTTTCGACGATTACTACTAGTCTAGACGAAGATGAAAATTGCGACTTTGTACCACAATATTCATATTTATTCTACTTGGTCGAAAAAACTGAAGTTTTTAAAATGTTCGCTTTTGCAATTCCTTATATATTTTCTTAAATAATCCTTACAAATAAGAAAAATGTCAATAACACCAAAATATGGATAGAAAATGTTATTAACGACGGCGACAGTTAACACTGAAATGACAAATTGAAGGAGGAAATGTCGAAATCCGCTCAACCCGAAAATTATAACATGGACCTACAATGTCGCTTGTAAGACGGTTGTTTACACAACATTTCCTTAACGGCAATGAAACCCGTATTCATTAAATGCGTTCTAACTTTTACTTTCCAACACAATAAAGTACGTAAAGCGTAATTTGAGTTTGAGTTTGGAAAGCGACAGTTAATTTTAACCGCTATTTATTATTGTTTGATAACACAATAACAATTACAATCTGAGCATTAAGTAGATTGAACATAAGCTTTAATAGGAAATTGTTAGTTTAACTAAAACTAAATACAGAACTTTGCATCAAAGCCACATTTACATTTACTTAGGACCAATGAAAGCAAATGTAAAGTAAACCTCATTTGTTTACCTTTCATCTGCACCGATTAGGTAAAAAAAATCTAAAGCTATACATTTTCTATACAACCGCGATTGTTATCCATCTTAAACTAACTTCCAATCTGCATATTCACGCTTCGTTAACTGACAATTTGAAATTGCAGTAAAACACGAAATTTCGATTACCCGACTCCATTTGAACGAAGAAGCCAATAAATTAGCACAAAATAACAAAAGGTTTGTAACTAATGGACGCATGTGGGCTAACAACAAAGTGCAATTTTTAGTAATTCATGCCCTATTACTCTTCCTAGGCCGTATGGTCGGAAGTTTCGTTTTCCTAAAATAACAGCAAAGGGCACCCTTGTATTTTGAAAGCGCGTGTTTCGTATGCATTTTGCATTTCAATAGCATTTGGATGCTGCACACCGGCTACCCCAACCGAGGATCAAAGAACCCCAAAAGCCGATAGAAAATAAATTCAATATAAGTGCATTATTGCGTAAAGCATAAATTATCGATTATAATAATAGAGGTGAATTATTGATTATGCCAACAATGACTTAAGGGTGAAAAAATCCTGTCAAATCCTGTTTATAAGTTGAACGCGTTTGTGAAAAAAAAATTTTAACGCATTAAGAAAAAGGGTTAAGAAGTTTACGGAACGCTATTAAAAGTTATATTGATCGTTCTTTGCCAATAAACGCAAACTACGGCTAATTTAACGGTAGGATTTGCCGGATCATCACCCATGCCTTTAATGATACCGCAGCAGGAATTGCGGGAGCGTAGCAGGAAGAAGTTCCTGCTGACATTTGCCTTACATATTTAGAACTCATGAACCGTACAACCGGATATTATCCTCGTTGGCATTATTACACATTACAAATCTTCGTCTTGTTTTAGGAGATATAATTAAAACGGAAAACTTTTCCAAAAGAATTTGTCGCTAAATTATTCTCGGAGATTTATTTTTGTGCACGTCGTGCGTTTTGATTCGACGTGGGTAATTATTATTAAGCACCGAATTAGTTGAAAATGAAAATTAAATTTAATATTATCCGCAAGTATGCCGATTTCCTGGTTAAAAGAGCATTAATAAATTAGAATTTATTGCTTGCTTAAGAAATCCGTCTTTTCCATTATGTTCTGCCACCGTTATTAGAAATTAATTTGACGTATATATCTTTGTCACTGGTATCAATAAAATTAGATGTTTTATCTTGGAATTATTTAATCGCAAAACGTGAAAAATAAAAAACTTCCTGATTTTATATATTATAGGACTTGTCACTCGAAAGCTAAAGCAATGATAAAACATATTTATTTAAGGCAAGTTTTCTCGAAAATTTGTTCATAATTTAACATGGCCCTTCATTGTAGAGTTTGAGTGAACAAAAACAACTCAATAAGTTGAGACTGGCGACATTTCGCTTTTTTAATTGTTAGAGTTTTATGAAGACCGAATTTATTGCAAAACAACACAAGATTAAAATAGAATAATACATAAAACGATTAGAGATATTAACCAGTCGATGTTTTCTTGGTAAAACGTGTGGCGGTTCCAGCTTAAGTTCAATTATTTTGGAAAACCGATTGCTCTTGAATTAAGGGTAATTAATTTCTAATTAAGTTGGCTATTGTCAAATAAAATGCAGAATCCAAATAATTAGGTGCTAATTACTTTAATTTAATTTACCGCCAAAAGCCTTGTATATTATTTTATTTGGCAAAAGGTTATTTAATTAGCGTCTAATTAGTCTTTAATTCAAGAATAATCGATTTTCCAAAATAATGTTCCTTCCTAGTTTTTAGGTGTGGCGGTTGCAGCTTGTTCTCAAGCTCGAACCGATGAGAAAACATGGAACGCTTAATTTGACAATGGAACATTTAATTAGTCCTTAATTATGTAGTGTAATAATTTTTGATTTTGCAATGCGGCGGTTGTAGCTTGATAGTGAAAGATACGATCATTGTAGTTTTTGAAATATTACTGATGTAAGTATAATGAAATGATGACTTTGAAAAGCCTTATAACTTTTACTTGTCTTCCAATCTAGCGATTTACAATTGCATTGCTTAATGTGGTTCTAACTTTCCAAATATTTTGTGCTTGAATATTGAAACAATGCAGGTGTGGGGTTGACATCGCAACCCCATCCCAATCAACACAAATTCTACTTCCGCGTATTACGTAGGAAACGCGGAAATCAAAACATACGATTGCAAGTAAGCATTTCTTAATGGCCTTACTTACTAAACAAACTAACCTACTTCGCACGTATAAAACGAAGTAGGTACGACAACAGAGAGAAGTTCGAACTACAGTTCAAAGTACAAATCAGTTCGCCACCAGTTCAGTTTAGATCGGTCCGCAGTTCACCAGTACGAGTACAGTCCAGTCAAATCATCAGTTGAAGTATCGGCCCATTCGAATCCATCGGTCCAATTTAACCCGGCCTCGGATCTTCAGCTCGACACATGATACCATGATTAGGTATCCCCGCACCGCATATAGTACGCCAATTACTATGTGCTGATACACCGTCTTCATTCATAAATGTAAATAGTATAGCTCGATCACGGTATGTCTAATAACACAGTTCGCCAAAAAAAAATTTTTGGTGTTGCGCACAGATGAGCATGTGATTTCTGTGATACTTGAGTCTAAAAGTGTAGGAAAAGCACATTTTGGGCCAAATTTAACGAGCCGTTTTGGCGGGGCAGCGAGGGCGGAGGCAAAGGGTGCAAAAAATAGATCTTTTTACTTTGGACTTTATTTAAAAAACATCTTTCTATCATTTTGGTACTATATTTGAACAATTCTGTCGCACAGTGGGCCAAAAAAGTAATTTTGGAATAAACAAATGCATTTTTTTTTTCGATTTTTATCTTTAATTCACATTTTAGAGGTCTTTGTAAGAGAGCGATTTTTTTATTTTAAATTCAAAGAAAGGTAACTAAATGAGCTTTTCATAGGTTTTTGAATTTTGAAAATCGGATTATTTTTTTGAGAAAAAGTGTCCACTTTTGTAATATCACTACACACGGTTTGACGTAGACGAAAATACTGAGAAAACATGGCATCACAATAGGACCACCTGCAGCTTTAAAAAGGGTTGAATCCAATTCAAACAATGACAGAAATGTTTATAAAAGACATTTTTATCATTTTTACAACTTATTCACGAAAATGCGCCGAAAAGTGGATCAAAATTGGCTAATGTAGCAAAAAGCATTTTTCTCGATTCCCGAAATTTGATAGTCTCTGAATGGACATTGTAAAAAGTTTATACGTTTCATCATTAAAGAAAAAAAGATTTTTTTGGTTTGTAAAAAATGGAAATCGGACTATTTTTATTTGTGATATACGGACTGACCGTTGGTAAATACCTTCACATTGCAAAATTTAATTTTGTAGCCCCGTATTTTGTTTTTCGACTGTCGGTTTAGTTCTGTTATCTTTTGGGCATGTCGAGTAAAATACTAGAGCAAGACTAGAGTCCTCAAGCCTTGATCTAAGCCGTGCTGAGCTTGGCAGGGGCAAGAGGCCTGGAGGTGGGGGTAGGTGCTTACTGAGCACTGATCAGTCAAAGCCGCACCCGGCGGGCCCGTTTTTGTTTGGTAAAACGCCTCTGACTCATAATAACTTCGGGAACTGCTGGAAGAGATGAGGGTAGGGGTGGTCTAGAGATAAAGATCCGTCGCCATGCTACCACCATTCTCAGAGGGTGGGGAATGCATGCAGCTTCAGAGACCGAGTACAGTGAGCGAGCGAGCAGTGCCGACGCAGACAGCTCCTCAGTTTACTCTTGGACTGAAACAGACATCATTGTTGTAGTGAAGTGTGTTTGACTTTTTCAAGTGATAGTGTTTTATAACTGTCTTTAATATGGCAAGTGGCCGTCGTAGTGTGCGAGGTTGTAAGCGGTTGCCAGAGTTGGTTTGTTATGTTTGTGGTCAACTTATGAATCAGAAGACTGTGCGTATATATTTGCTATCGGATGATCAAAATATTTGCGACTTGTATGAAGCATACTTCGGGATACCAGTTCAAAATCAGGACAAACCATGGGCACCACGTTTTATCTGCTACAACTGTAATCGTTCTCTGGAAGGTACATGCGACGTACGGGGCCACAAATTAGGACGCTAATAGAACAAGAGAGGTTCACTAATTTGCTAAACGCAGAGCAAAAGGCAGTATGGGATAGCTTTAAGGAATTGGTCGCCGGGGTTCTGGGAAATTACAAGACCCTAAACTATGCACAAATAGTCTCAAAAATGTTGCTTTATTTCCAAGCTATGGGCTGCCGGATGTCTTTAAAGGTTCACATCCTTCATTCCCATCTTGATATCTTTAAAGACAATTTAGGATTCTCAGAGGAGCAGGGGGAGAGATTCCAACAAGATCTTGAAGATTATAAAAAACGATACAAAGGGAAGAAATGTACCTCCAACATGATGGGAGACTACATTTGGTCTTAAGTTTGAGAAAGCGGGCAGACATTTCGAAAAATGTCCAAGTTGTTTTTCCGAACGACACTAAGGGAACATGAAACAAATATAAGAGTATTACTAAAATAGTCACTGTCACGGAAAATAGTCCGATTTCTATATTTTACGAACCAATACAAAAGTTACAAAAGTATCTTTTTTTGTTAACGATAAAACGGATAAAATTTTTACAATGTCCTTTCAGAGACTATCAAATTTTGGGAATCGAGAAAAATGAATATTTTTGCTTAATTAGCCAATTTTGACACACTTTTTGGCGCATTTTTTGAATGAGTTGTAAAAATGATAAAAATGTCTTTTATAAACATTTCTGTCTTTGTTCGGATTGGATACGACCCTTTTTAAGGCTGCAGGTGGCCCTATCGTGATGCCATGTTTTCTCAGCGTTTTTGTTTACGTGAAATATTACAAAAGTAAACACTTTTTCTCAAAAAAATAGTCCAATTTTCAATATTCAAAAACCAATGAAAAGCTCATTTGGTTATCAGGATCACAGAAATCACATGCTCATCTTTGCGCAACACCAAAAATTTTTTTTTGTCGAACTGTGTAATAAACGCTACATCAAAATCGATTCGTCCAAATTCTTTCTCTGATTCAACCCGGCGTTTAGAGTATACACACTAATCGCCACACCGGAAATTCATTACTATCTGTTTACTGAACAGACAGAGTGCAGCCACTTCTTACCAATGAGTGCTTGATTTGAATAAAAGTATTTTATTGGTCCAATGTTTACAGCCAGTATTACATCCGAATTTGACGATTTGGTTCTTATTCGGTAACAATATTTATAGAAACCAAATAATTAAAATTTTATCAATTATTGAAATTATAGGTTTTATTATGTACCTTATAACGCATCAAATTAAATCAATTTTCGTGGTTTTATGAATTTGTATCGTCCAAATTAGCACAAATGAATGAAGGAGTGGCCTAGTTCTTCCTATTCAGTAAATCAGTCTTAGTTAGATATTCTAAGTACCTGGTGGCAAAATTTTCGATTTTTTTTTTCTCATGGTATTTTGCTCTGTCTTATAAACTGTAGTGGTGGGGGAAGGTCAAACATGTTTTTATTTAAATGGAAACAACTCCGGAATTGATCAAACTAGGTCTCGTTTAAAAGAGCTCTTCTTACTTAATAATATGCTGTATAAACATTGTCCGAATAAATTTTGATGTAGTAGCTAGTGGGCGCTGTTTGACATTACAACAATTATTGCGCATTAGCATGAGATTTTTAAATAGCACTCTATGTATGTTTTTACATAGTTAAATAGAGGACAAAATTCCTAAACTGCCACCGCTAACCGAAGATATCAATAAACAAATATAAATCAATGAAACTCTAAATGTTCAAACAGCTGTCCATCGTTTTCCATGCACTTAAGCATTCTTTCCCGCGTTCGGTTTCAAAAAAGATAGGAAATTACAATTTGCGCAGACTGTTTAGGAATAAAGATACAGATATTGTGCTATTTAAAAATCTCATGATAATACGCAATAATTGTTGTAATGCTAAACAGCGCCATTTGGCTACCACTTCAAAATTTATTCGATTAATGTTTATACAGTATATTATTAAGTAAGAAGAGATATTTTAAACGAGACCTAGTATGTACAATTTTGTTAACTTATACCTGAGTTATTTCCATTCAAATAAAAACATGTTTGACGTTTCCCCATCAGTACATTTTATAAAACAGAGCAAAATATCGTAAGCTAGAAAAATCAGAATTTTTGTAGTCTTTATCATGGCAATATTTACAATATACCTAGACTTGTATATTTTTGGAGAAAAAGGTAATATTATGATTGACCATAACAGTTACGCCACCTAGCGGCCATCTTTTAAACTTGAAAATAATTTCCAGCGATTTCTCGTAACCGATATACAGGGTGTTTCATTAATCAGTACAGAAAATGAAACTGGAATTCCTTGCAAAATTTAAAGGGGGTTATTATAAAAAAATTTCTTTAAAGCCTCCCTTAAGAGTTAGACAATCTTGTTTTTTTTTTTTTTTTTTGGTTTTTTTTTTTAAATTTTTTGTTTCTTTTTTTTTTTTTTTACCCACTTTGTAGCGTTTTTTTCACTCTCTGAAATAATATTGTTAATTTAAATTAAAAATTTAATAATAATTTTTTTTTTTTTTTTAAACTTAATTTTTTTTTACGCAACTTATTAATTAAAATTCTGCAAGTTCGCTTAATTTATTTTTTGGTGAAAAGTATTGAGTTTACGTGAAATTTTTAAGAGACAAAAGTTTTAATTGGGTTTTAAAATTTATAATAAAAAAAAAAAAAAAAAAGGCGTCCCTTCTTAGTTGACCCTGTACATTTGGACATTAAGCATTCTGTTAAAATCTATTCTATTTGAAAAACTTAAGAGAAATCAGTTAAAAATGTGTCTAGAAACACAACTTCAAATATCGTGTGGTTGTTTTAAAAAATTTACAAAAATTCAAAGATAGTACTGAGTTTACCATATCTTTCGACATTGTTTAGCTTACTCTATCGCAACCTGGATGTCTAATGGATCTTAAATATTAGATGGCCAACGTTCTTTGAGAAAGGCTTTAGTAGAAAAAGAGATAAAAACTGAAATCCATTTTGACACAGGGCGATCTAAAAATGTGTGTCAAACAAAAGTTGTATATTTTATAATGGAAAACCGTGTATTTTCGCTGCCTACCTAATTACAGTTGAAAAGACGCTTCCATTTTTCATAAAATAGAAGGTTGTCAAGAACAGTTCGTAGCAATCAAGGGTGCCCTTCTACGAAGTTGTAATCTTATTCAAGCATATTGAATATCTCAAAAAATTTGTTACGTTAATTTTTTACTTAGTGATATTGGGACTGGTTTATATACTATTCACTTCAACACTAGTCAGTAATTAATGCAATTGTTGATTAGGTATTGTACTACACATTATTATTTTTTTATTATTAGGAATGGGGCGAGTGTCATAGAAAAAACCTCTTGCACTGCGATCAGATTAAATCTTATGTTCCCCCTTTAGGCCCTTTAGTCGGGAGTTTTAGTAGATCCTCTTCCAAAATGAAGATGAGTTCTAGGTGTTTGTATCTCTTTAGGCACAGGGCCGCTCACCTCATAATGATGCGGTTCATACTCTCCACCTTTTCACTACAGTACCTGCATGTGTCATCATCTACCAGTCTCATTTGTTTCAAGTGATACCTGCAATGGATGTGACCTGTTAGTATATCACAGAGTAGTTTTAACTCTCTTCGGCGTAAGTTTAACACTTCCTTCCCTCTCTTTTGATTAGATCTAAGAAACATCTTCGAATGGCAAATTACTGTAAGTTATGTTGACTTGTTTGTTGATCCAGTTGGTAATAACTCCCTGGTAATTCCTCTGGCTAAAGTCGTACATAGGAGATGGCCCTGTAAAAGGTTTTGCTGCCCTTAGCTTTGCTTGCTGATCTTCTTCCTCATTACCTCATATGCCCTCATGTCCTGGTATCTAGACAAATTCAATTTTGTTCTTGTCCGTCAGTTGACTTAGGGCTTGATGGACTCGTGTAGCATGTGTGATTTTAAGCTGTTACTTTGTAGTGCTTTTAATGCTGGTTGACTGTCCGACATGTTGCATATATGATATTTGCATCGGTTTTTGGTGAGGAAATGGTCTACCACAATGTGGATAGCGTGAACTTCTGCTTCAAAAATAGTGACGTCAACACTGAAGGAGTCGTGTTTTTTAAACTTAGGATCCAACATTCCTGCTTCACACAATTTCCCATTTTGGATCCATTACATTACACTACAATTAGTACGTTGTTAGTCTCTTTTTGGTGTTGAATCAGATTACACTATGTGCTAAACTAAAGTTAAAATTAATATAGTTTTTCTCCACACATGTAATTATTTGGACATTTAATATTCAATATTTAATTTTTTTTCTAAACAAAAAAGTTATTGAATTTAGCAATAGAAGGAATCTTCAAAAAACTAGATTTGAACAATATGGGAGTCAACATAATGATGACCGAAACTACCTATAGACAATGACAACAGTACTAGTGGCAGAATTAAGAAAAATAGGTCTGATAGTGAATGTAACTAAAGGAAAATGATATAAACGGGACCCAAATAGAAAACGTTGAAATATATATATATTTAGGACAAACTATACAAATAAGAAAGGAAATTAAAGATAGAAATCGAAAGAAGAAGACGACTGGGTTGGGCATCATTTGGGACGTTCTCATGAATGTTTAAGAACAAAAAAATTCGACAACATAAAAAGCAAGATCTATGAAGAAGTAATAATATATGGATCACAGACATGGACGCTTACAAAAAAGATAAGTACGCAAGTTACGCAGAGAGACGAGAGGATTAGACAAAGGACAAAGGTCACCGACATTGTATAATAGAATTACCCAGTTAAAATGAGATTTGGAGGGTACGTTGCTAGCCAGAAGGTAAAACATAAAAAATATCCATTGGAGACTATGGGATGCAAGAAGAAGTAGAGGAAGGCTAATTACCAGATAGTATGGTGACATAAAAAGATTGGTAGTTTAATAGAGAAGTAGATCGAGAAAACGGAACCAGATGTCCAGATATAGACAGCTTGACCTGCTCCAAATGATTAGCTGGAGGTCACTGATTATCTTTGGTGAAGTCCTCGGCATCAATAAGAACAGAGATGAATTTTATAGCAACCAGGCTCCAGGGAAGGATCAGTTCGATTAGTACACAACCCTGATTCATGACTTTGTTGTTTAACTAAAATTGCCTTTATCCATATCCTAACAGGTGTTGATGCAAGAAAATGTCGAGTCCTTATCCCTTAGTTTAATAAAAACTTTTCTTTGGGTTTCAGCTTTTGTAAAAGCTGAGATAATTAAAGAACGTTGTTGTTTAGGGATAGAAATAATTAAAAGAAAAATTGTAAAGCTTTAAATTGTAAAAAACAAATACAAATTCTTCATAGTTTAAAATTTTTCTTTTCTCATTGATATAACGCACTCATTTGTTCCTCAACTTACCACTATGTGACTCGTTTCAAAATTTTAAATTAATGCTCGAATAGATGATTTGCACTACTTATCACTGATTTTGTTGGATTAATACAATTTTATTTCGGCTGATTAACAAAGAATTTTGAATAACAGAAGTGTGTTGGAAAGTGAGTAGTATCAGGTTAATATTGTTAATAACAAATAATTGTAACACCAAAATTTTTATATTATTTCAGACCTGTACTGTAATTTCATTACTAGTGGCAACATAATATTAATTGCCCAAACATAGAATTGCAAATTAATAAACCATTTAATGTTATTTGTGTTCGAATTTGAGATTTTGGTTAATCCGTAATTCATAAATCATTTTTCTATTCAGAGATACGCGTAACAAATGGAATTTCTAGTATTAAATTGAGATCTGAATAGGTGAATGGGGATCAGTCACCCGACAGGAATAACACACGGTTGCCTAGGTGACCGACTAACCCCACGATGAAATAGCCCTTAAAATTTATACGTCCTGCGTGAGGGTGCACCTTAAGGGGCCTTCTTGTAAGTCACAAGCGAAGGTGCCAGCACGTCTTCGAAGACCAAAGCACATATGCTAGCCTACATAACTGGATGTCTTAACAACGATTGATTTATTCAAATTCATCTGCATGCCAAAGTTTTTTTTCAAAAACACGTAAAATCTACATATGTTCACAAGTCTTTAGATAAACAGTTCCATATGCCTTTTAAAAGGTCTGTCATCGTCGGCACTGGCGTTATATAATGTTTTAGGGCAACAACTATCTTGTGAAATTGAGATAACGGTTGTGTTGAAATACTTTTAAAATATTATTATGTGTGTGGGAGACTTGAAAACTAGTCTTTGATTTGTCGAGTTTGAGATAACACCTTCAAGAGACGCTTTCAGATAAGGAAAGAAAGTGGAAATCGAAATAATTATAATTGGCAGAAGATTTTATCGGACGAGTGCACGAAACGGCTGTCATCGCAAAGTTCCAAATGTCTTTTATCGAGATAAACGGTCCGATACACCTATCAAAGTTTTGGATATCTAATTAGTAGTAGGCGTCCATTTCAACCTTAAATTTGACGCCGTACTAACCGCTTCGCATTGCTTACTTAGATTTATTTCGCTCTTCTAATTTATAGAAGTACGGAATTAAAATAGAAAGAAGTTTATGATACTTTTAGAATGAACTAAAGGATGTGATCTCTTGACAGTTCAAAGAAACATTTTACAAGAAGTCGGCATATTCGGGTTTGTAGTGATTTCTTGACGGTTAAATATAGTCCGTTTTATTTGTGTTGTTGTGGCTGTAAAAATGTTCGGAACCGTTTGTAAAATCCCTTATGCATTTCAGTAAATATTACGTGAGATGTCCATTAGCCACCGAATCTTTTTAATCTTAATAGAACAAGTATTTTTGATACTAATTATATCAACTGCGATATTATTTGTTTGTAGAATAATTAGGTATTAAAGCCGCCGTTACCAGAACAGGAATATGTTAAATTATAATTGATTATATGTTGGTTTAGTGGGATAGTGAATCAATTTCAATTTACGCCTGTTCTTATGACGTACATTCATAAAATTCAATCTGATAAACATAAAACAATTTTTAAAAGAAAATCTTCAATGTCAATTTTTTTGCAAAAGAAGTATTTACTTGTTTTCAATATCTTTTCATGACGTTTTACGACCTTTTTCTAAATATAGAAGGCGATAATATTCCCAAAATTTAATATCTTTTTAAATTATTCGTTACGTTTTTGAATTTGAGTAGGAAATACTTACAAAGAAAATTGCCATCAGCCTGAACCACAAAAATTACATTGTCACTTCTGGATGGCTGAAACGATACAAGGAACATTACGTTGGAAACAATTTTGGGATAGTCTTTTCCTTTCTTTCTCATTAAAAGTATATATATAATATTTTACCTGTTTTCGGTGCTCTTGAATAACTATGTCATTATAATAAATGTCTAAAGAAATGTTTGAAAAAACTATACCGCCTTCCAAACTATACCTTTTTGCAAATTTAGTATAAAGTTAGAAACAGTGAAACATAATTGGGCAGATATGTATAAATCAACCTCCTTTGAAGACCTGGTTAATTGAGCTCTTACGTATACGATCAGTGGCGTGGTTTAAATAGCGTTCTCCAAAAACATACAAACATGCGTTTTTCATTGCCAAGAGGGAGAAACAAACAGACGGTTTTGATGTCATGTACTTATTGATGATGACTATGTGGGATTATGAAAAAACAAGAGTTGAAGAAAACAAAAAAAATATATTAGAAAGATAGAGGAACAAAGCAGGTTAACCTAGCAAATTCAAAGAAAAGATCTAACATGGAAGAAATAATCTTAATTAGAAAATCCATTACACAATAGTTCCTGATTCAGATTAAGTGGTTTCGGTAGAAGCGTGAAAAAGGAAAACATGAGAAGGGGGATATCTATAACACCCCGGCAGCAGGAAAAAGATCGGATCGGTCAGTTAGATACACACAAGTTGACTGAGAACAACTTTCAAAAGAAAAATGAAATGGAAAATCGCCTCCTATAGTGACCAGAGAAAAGGAAAGATTTTATTTAATTTGTAGAGAAGTTGAGGCGAATGAGATTGGTTTTAGGGAAATTAAAATGATTCCTGAAAGTTGTAACGTAGCGTAGAAAATGTGTTCGCCAATTCAGAGAACGTAGCGGAAATGAGGAGAAAAGGAACTAATAAAAAAAGCCTTAAAATATATATAAACAATGGCGAATCTAAACATCTCACACAGAAGTGATAGGTTACGATTAGTTTGATGGAATACCAATGGTTACGTATTAATGATTGTTTGTCATAACAATTCATAGAAAAACTAAAGCCTAAAGCTGCTAAGTGAATAATCCGTCTTTATTTATTACCTTCAATCAGCATTACTGAAACTATTGTGAACATAAACTTCAACTAAGAAGGTATTCGTACTAAATTAACAAAATGCACTTTGGCGTCAACAGGAACAATCCAGGAAAGAAAGACTTATAAGATACGATTTTTGCTGCTAAGAGAAACCTTACTTACACCAAATGTTAAATTTAACTTGCCTGGTTCTGAATTCTTTAAAAAAAATAGAGAGGACATGCTAGGAAAAGGTGTTGCAATTGCAATTAGGGTATCTATTAACTCGAGAAGATTCAGAGAAGTAAAGCGATTGTAACGAAGATAGAAACGGGGAAGGAGTTGTAAACTCTATTATCGGCATATAGCAAACCAAAGAACATCATCGTAAATAATTCGTTTAAAGAACTTGAGAATATTAATTGTCTTATGACGAAATTAGAGGAATAATGGATGTAAGAGAAACAGTTGTAGAAAGAAGTAGAAAAAGAAGACTACGACGTTTCTGGAACGATAACATTCGAGATGAAGATTTGCAAGACGAAAAATATGGAAATATGGGAGGGCAACTTGATATGTGTGTGTTTTTTAAGGTATGGGGTTATCAGTTACAACCCATAATAGCCGCATCAGGAAAATACTATTTCCTAAGAATGCGGAATATAAACAAACAATTGCACAAAAGCATTTCAGCGACAAAAACCAGGACCATACAGGAAGTATACTTCTAGCTACCTTGCTGATTTAACAATGACCTACTTAACGCGGTATATGTTTGTCGGAACGCACCTGGAACAACCCCGCGCGTTTCGTCTATCAATTCACCAAGACGCCACAAAGGTTTTTACTTTTGTACCTAGTCCATTAATGAAAACAAGACATTTGATTTTTGATTGTGACATAATAGTCTTTTTTTTCAAATAATTTTCCAGGTGCAAGAAACCAAGTATTTTCTTGCAATTTCAGAAAAGTCTTTATGCTGAAACGATATTACCGTGGCATTGGCGTCAAAAGTTAGAAAACATTTGCAATTATTTAATTAAATTAAATCAATGTGTTACTTTTAGTTTGTAGTACAACAATAACAGCTTTTGCTGCTTTCATTGATGCATAGAATTTTAGTCCTTTTTCTTTCCCTTCATGTTTCATCACTTTTTATTAATCCTGTAGGTCTTTTTATCTTTCAATCATCAATACAATAGAACTAGGGGATCTTTTTGAATTAGCTCCAACCGATCAATGGATACATGTAAACTACAGTAAAACCTCTATTTCGGCCACTTCTTCAAAGCGGCCACCTCTAAAACCGGCCAAGTTTTCCAAGTCAAAAACCAATTATACAGAAATATCCATTTTAATGATCCTCCTAATAGCGACCACCTCTCGATAACGGTCACGGTCACTTATTTGTAAACTTTCTTGGAAAAATACATATTTAAGAACGGATTTAAAGAATTTGTTGGATTTACAATAGACGGTAATTACAGAGAAAGTGCAATTAAAATGCTCATTAAGCTCACCCCAAAAATCGTATTTTGCGTACATAGTTTGAGTTAGTATGTTCAACAGTGCTGTCACATATAGACGTACAGAAAAATTACAATGTCGCTAAAAAGAAAACTTTTGTCTCTTAAAGAGAAAATTGATATAATTGTGGAAAGTGAAAAGTTCAATACCAGTACTAGAAAGCTATTTCAAGAAGTTTCCAATACAGAGCAGAAGAGAAAATTTCCTAGAACTGAAAGTTTAGAAATTGACCGAGTAGTTTACAATTGGTTTTGTAAAGCTAGGAATAAAAATATTTCTATATCTGAACCTTTAATAAAAGAGAAGCATTGGAAATAACGGAAAGTTTAAAAATTACAGATTTTAAAGCTTCAAATGGGTGGCTTGAGATGTTTTGTCAAAGACATAACATAACTTTTAATACAATTTGCGGGGAGTCAACTGATATTAACCTGGACACTGTTGAAGTTTGGAAAGTAAAGCTGTCAGTAATATTGAAGGAGTATTTACCCAAAAATGGGTACAATGCTGACGAGACCGGACTTTTTACCTTGCGATGCCAAACAAAACGTTCTCTCTAAGAAACGATAAGTATAGTGGTAAAAAAGCTACAAAACAAAGATTGACAATTTTATTTTGTACAAATGTGGAAAGTGATAAAGAAAATCCATTAATCATTGGAAAAAGTAAACCCACAAGATGCTTTAAAGACTCTCATATCAACAAATTGCCATTAGAATGGGTATCTAATAAAAAGCTTGGATGACGGTAGAGATTATGACTTCCTGGCTAAAAAAATTTGATGAAATAATGAAAAAAGAAAATAGAAAAGTCTTATTATTTCTGGATAATGCCACGTCTCATCCCAAAGTGACTCTTGAAAATGTGAACATTGTTTTTCTACCCCTAAACAGCACATCACGTTGCCACTGGATCTAGGAATTATCCAAAACTTTAAGATGGCTTACAGGAAGTTTTTAATCAAAAGGCTGCTAACTTTTACAAATATCGAACGTCCTTTTGAAAATGCGGAAAAAAGTATTAATTTAACCAGCGCTTTAGTTTGGATATCAGTAGCTTGGAGAAACGTTTCACCTATTACAATTGCTAAATGTTTTGCCAAAGCAGGATTCTCGGAAAAGGTCCTGCAAGAAGATTTCGATGAAGAAGAAGAAATTCTACTATCTCAGCTTTTTTCTGTATTACTAGAAGGTAATCAACGTGTAAGCCTTGAAAATTATGCATCTATTGATTGTGATATTTTGACCGAAAGCCCCAATTTAAGTATTCAAGATATAATCAGAAAGTGGTGCAGAAGAATCCGAAGTTTTTACGTCAAACATTAAAGATATGAGTGAAGTGTGTGAAAAGCTAAGAGATGTGCAAAGTTTTCTATTTTCTAATTGTAACGTTCGAAGTGTAAACGCTCCTCCTGTGTACACACTTCCTTAACCCAATCTCGCGGGCATAACTTTATATTAGTTTCCGGCGTTGATAACTCGAAATTCTCCACGATTGGTCCGCTGCATTTTTAACGTTTCCGGAAAACTTTTCTTGAATTAACCGTTCACGAGATAAACCCTCATCTAAACATTTCCTCGTTTTATTGGGTAATCAAGCTGATGGTAAGAGATCCTGAAGTACTTCAACGTTTTAAAAACTTTATTTTGTAGATAGAAAATATCATACTACATAAAGTCGGATTTTAAAATTCTCTAAAAGATTGTGCTCCACGTGAACCGTTTAATAAGCACCGTCCTGCATTCTTCATGCTAGGGGACGCTTTGTATCAGGTATATGATTACCTTCTGGGTTTATCTTTCGCTAATATCCTTATGTTTGTTCTAGAGAGGGTGGTTTATGTCTCCATATTAAGGATATATATTCTCTTTTCCTGTGGTTTCTTCGTCAGATTGTACGACTATTGTTGTTCTACTTATGTTTTTTGGAGGTGCTGTGCCGAAATAGCTACACGAGAATACTTCGTCAGATTTGCAGACTACGGTGGAGGCTCGTCCAGAAACCGCTAGTAAATTTGGGAGCAAGGGCAACGCTCATACTGGTGCGTAGAAGGTCAGATGTTGTAATCTTTTTTTAATTGCACGTGAACCTGCAGTCGACCTATCACTTAAGTCACCCCTTGACACCAACTATCAGGCGCGAACGTATAGAACTCATTGCGGATTATTTGTCGCTCGAATGTGTAATTGCCTAGTAATACCTGGAACGTTAACTAGTTATATAAAATAGTATTGAATACCTATGTGGTGTATAAGTCGTGTAAGAATTTAAACCTTAATCGTAATTAAGCCAAACGCTTTTAGTTCCATCAAATCTCTTCGGTGTAAGCTCGTTCCAAGTTGAGGGTCAAGTTGAACAAACGTTTAAACTTCGCCGTGACTGAATTAGTCTTAAAACTTTCCTTACACGTCTTCATTCAATTCATGTAATCTGTAACGTTACTCAGTACTATAAGTGACATACATTCTAGGTTAAGTTCACCATAGGCGTACCTTCAGTACGCGAAAAATCAGTTGCATATTCGAGACAGTGGCGTAGCAGTGGTAACTATTTGAGTAATTATCTTTACTTTAACTTGTAATTCCGTGTAGTTTTAGTCATTTTCGTGTTACCTGAATGTTTAATACTGTGCGTTTTTTCCTTTTGCTGTATATTCTGCTGCAGACAGTTAGCTGCTGACCTTTGGTTCTGGGTCAGATTCTTCTGTACAGCGTTACTCGACCTGGCGCTCTACCTTTTTAATTTTTTCTATAGGTTCTAGGAATAACGTTGATCTTCCTAACCCACACCCTACTCTCCGCTGAGGGGCATAGTTTCCTAACAACTGTCCGTAACAGAAAAGATTGGCTACCCAACTTTGGGGCCCAATTTTTCCCGGTTTTCTCAATTTTCTCTCGATTTTTCTTTCGATTGGAATTCCTCTCGATTTTTTCTGGATTTGTCTTGATCAGTGCTCTTGTTGTAGTCTTACATTTTGTAAATATTACTTACGTTAAGATGTCGAAAGTGTGGAAATTTGAAGTGAATCGTTTTAAACAAAACGAACTTCGATACGAATTGGATTCCAGAGGCCTTAACTCTGACGTTTCGGTGGAGAATTTACGGAAACTGGTACGTAATGCTCTTCAGTTGGAGGCTAATAAATTTCTCTCACACATTAAATACAACATTTCTTACGAAACCAACGTAGCTGCTGTCACTTCATCTCTAGAGGAGCTTAATACTTTTGCTGAAAGTTTCGATGGGGACTTTTTACTTCCGATTTTGTTCGTTTTTCTACCCTTTGGACACATACTGATCGCAGGTGCAATCTAAAGGTTGCCACCTCAACCAAAGAAGCTACTAACAGGAATGCTCCCTTGCTTTCTCTTACTGTTCTACACAATACTATTGACTCGAAGATCAAGAAACAACGACATACTACTTTTAGGTTCAGTCAAGCAGTCATTTCTAGTCCTAAAACCGCGGCTGCTAAACAATAACTTGGGCTATTAACTTCCGATTCTGATGTTAAACCCGAACCGACTCCTGTTGCTTTATTTAGTCCTTCGTTTTTCTCTAAATCTGTTGCTACAGTGAAGCTAAATTTGATTTTTTCCGGGGACGGCAAGACATCGTTAACTAAATTCCTCACTCGTTTGGATGAATTAAGTACAGCTTGGGGAATTCCTTTCACTCAATTGTTTTATGGTGCTCCAGAGTTATTAACTGGGAAAGTTCTTCTTTTCTTCAGGGCGCATCGACAGTCCTTAACTTCCTGGAAAGACGTGGTGCAACTACTACAAACGGAATTTCTTCCAGTCGACTACGACGATCGACTGCTGGACAAAATTAAGGCACGAACCATGGGTGCTAATGAAGGGTTTGTTATCTACATGGCGACTATGCAGAGTCTGTTTTCGCGACTAAGCGAACCTCTTACTGAACAACAACAGCTTCGTATAATTAGACGAAACTTAACACCGTACTTCCAAACAACTTTGTCCTAATTATTCTATTCCTTTCGTTATACAGACCGACGCCTCAGATTATAGCATAGGTGCCGTTCTTACTCAGGAAACTCCAGAGGGAGAAAAGGTGATCAGTTACATCAGTCGCTCCTTAACTAAAGCCGAAAGACGCTATAGCACGACAGAGAAAGAGTGTATTTCTGTGCTCTTCGTTATTTTTAAGTTCAGACCTTATATTGAAGGTTCTCACTTCATTGTCATCACAGATCATCAATCGCTACTATGGCTCAGTCGTTTGCAGAGCCCATCCGGTTGCCTGGCTCGCTGGTCATTACAGCTACAGGAATATGACTTCACGATTAAGCATCGGAAAGGCAAGGATCATGTAGTGCCAGACGCGTTATCTCGTGCTGTTCCTGCTGTTGATGATGGAACTGAAACTACCGTTCCTTATCTTGCTTCCTTAAATTATCCTTCTTCTCTCGGACTTGACTTACTTACACAAAATTAGTGGTATAATGACTTACTTAAACGCATTCTTACAACACCTCACCAGTTGCCGCACTGGTCAGTCGACCATAATATTCTATATCGTCGAGTGGTCAATTCTTTCGCTGCTCCTTTCTTAAATCCTAACGATGAGTGGAAGATGGTTGTTCCTGCTGAATAACGAAAGCGCATAATTCAGGAGAGTGACGATCCTCAAACGGCTGGACATGACGGAGTGACAAAAACGACAGCAAGAATCTTGCAACATTACTACTGGCCTCGCTTACGTTCTGAGGTGGCACGATATATGCGTCGCTGTTCTATTTGCTCAGCCAATAAAGTCTCTCAAGCCGCTCCTCCTGGAATGTTCTCTCCACGTGCTCGTCCTACGGGACCGTAGCAAACTTTATGCTGCGACATCGTTGGCCCACTTCCGCGCTCATCTAAAGGCAACTGTTACGTGTTTGTGATTGCTGATTGATTCACGAAATTCGCACTTTTCTTTGCTATGCGTGTAGCTACTGCTGCTGCGGTTACTAAAATCCTGGAACAACAGTTATTCTTAATGTTCGGAGTGCCGCAGTACATTATCTCTGACAACGGCGTACAATTCAGCAGTCCTGAATTCACCAAACTGTGTGAAGAATACAATTCCACTATACTCTACACAGCTAAATACCATCCGCAAGCCAACACGGCTGAACGTATCAATCGCGTTCTTAAGACCATGATAGCGTTTTATGTTAAAGACAATAAGCGGAAATGGGATGTGAATCTTACTCACATTGGATGCGCAATTCGAACCGCAAAACACGAAGTTACTGGATGTACCCCATTTTTCGCTCTTTTTGGTCGTAAACATATTAACTCTGGTAAATTCTTTAATAAACCTTCTCTTGAATCGACGAATTCCGATCAGGATCAAAACGTGTCTACTCGACGTTATGTAGCCATTCAAGAGTTCATTCTCAAACGTCTCAAGAAAGCCTACGAAAACACCCAAAATAGGTATAACTTCCGTCGTCGGCACGTCAAATATATTGTGGGTGATTTGGTGTGGCGTCGTAACTTCCAACTTTCTGACGCTTCGAAGTACTTTAATGCCAAAATTGCACCTAAGTTTTTAGGCCCTTATACTGTTAAAACTATGGTGTCACCGTGGACATATGAACTGGCTGACTCCTTAGGGAAGTCACTAGGCACGTGGCATGTGAATGATACTGAGCTTGCTGTTTTGGAGCCTAACTGTCCTGATGTCTCTTTACTCTATCCTAGACGGAAAAAGCGTCGTAAACTTACTTGTTCTGCCAGATAGTTGACATGTGATATGACTGAATTCTTACCTGGAAATGACTTATCTGATTATGACTATTGTTGTTGCTTACGGTGCTATGTTTTTTCTCGAGGGGTTCTAACGAAATTGCTTGAGTAGTTTGGTTTGCTTTTGCGTCAATAATTTTTCTTTTTTTCATTATTTTTTTCTCTCTAACTAGAATTGGAAATTGGGTATCCTGGAAATGATCGATGATTTCTTGTTTAATTAGCGTCGACATGCACCGAAAGTTCCGTTTTTTTGGTATTTCACCGTGTTATTTTACTTTTCTAAAAGAACTGTAGGTACGTAAATACATGTTCTTTTCTCTTTTTGTTTGAGAAGCGTTTTGGGATGAATGGTAACCCGAGTATAGTTGAAGTACTCCTGCTCGCTTTTTTCCTTTTTTTCTGGGAAAATACCAAACCGCTACGGCGAGTTTCGTGATATACCAGCTCCAGTTCCATATAATTTATTTTGTTATATTTAATAATTTTTTTTGGGAACCCGGATGGTTCGTATTTGTTAGAATTCTTTGCTTCGGGTGGTTGGTTGTTCATTTGACATAGGGATGGTCACTTTCTCCGTTGGCTATAACATCTAGTCAACCTTTGTGTTGTGTGTTGTTTTGCTGGTTTTTTGTCTGTGCTGGTTCTCGTTTGTTTTTTTTCTTTACTGGGGTTTATATTTAGGGTGGGTATGCTTTTGGGGTTGGTAATCATTTTTGGTTTTTAGGGTTCTGTCCTGGACGCTAGTACGAATTTGTATCTGTCCTACTATATAATTTTTTTCTGTTGACTAAGTCGAGTTGATTGGTTGAGATACTGTTGGACGACCTACCTTTCTTTATCTTGCTTCTCGGTAATTGCTACTTTCGAGTTTTGTGGGCGTTTAATTTCTCTTGATGTTATCCATTTCTTTTCTGTTACTTGGTTGTTGCTTGACTTGGTTGGTGGATACATCAAACGCTTTATGCGAGTTTTGTACAGATGTCAACGGATTGGCTATTCTTGGTTCGACAAACCGTCTGTCACTTCGAGGTTGGGTTTCCGTAGGGTTTTATAAGTGTGGGGTTGGGTATCTATAGGTAGTCTCTTGAATTAGAGATTTTCTCTGAAAATGTGGTTCACATTTTTTCTTTTCCTTCTTTCTTACTAGAGCAACCAGGTATGTTAGCAAATTTCTATTTATTCTTCTGCGCGGAGCTTGAAGTTTGGGGGGGGGGGGGAGTTTGTAACGTTCGAAGTGTAAACGCTCTTCCTGTGTACACACTTCCTTAACCCAATTTCGCGGGCATAACTTTATATTAGTTTCCGGCGCTGATAACTCGAAATTGTCCACGATTGGTCCGCTGCATTTTAACGTTTCCGAAACACTTTTCTTGAATTAACCGTTCACGAGGGAGAAGATAAACCCTCATTTAAAAATTTCCTCGTTTTATTGGGTAATCAAGCTGATGGTAAGAGATTCTGAAATACTTCAACGTTTTAAAATCTTTATTTTG
Source organism: Abscondita cerata (assembly GCA_030710515.1). NCBI lineage: Eukaryota > Metazoa > Arthropoda > Insecta > Coleoptera > Lampyridae > Abscondita > Abscondita cerata. The sequence goes on from JALBCR010000634.1 coordinate 61,387, forward strand.
TAGATAGAAAATATCATACCACATAAAGTCGGATTTTACAATTCTCTAAAAGATTGTGCTTCACGTGAACTGTTTAATAAGCACCGTTTTTCATTCTTTATGCTAGGGGACGCTTTGTATCAGGTATACGATTGCCCTCTAGGTATATCTTTCGCTAACATTCCTATATTTGTTCTAGAGAGGGTGGTTTATGTCTCCCTATTATGGATATATATTCTCTTTCCTGTGGTTTCTTCGTCAAATTGTACGACTATTCTTGTTCTACTTATGTCTTTTGGAGGCGCTGTGCCAAAATAGCTACACGAGAATACTCCGTCAGATTTGCAGACTACGGTGGAGGCTCGTCCAGAAACCGCTAGTAAAATTGGGAGCAAGGGCAACGCTCATACTGCTGCGTAGAAGGCTGGATGTTTTGATCTCTTTTTAATTGCACGTGAACCTGCAGTCGACCTATCATTTAAGTAGAAGTCACCCCTTGACACCAACTATCAGGCGCGAACATATAGAACTCATTGCGGATTATTTGTTGCTCGAATGTAATTGCCTAGTAATACCTGAAACGTTAACTAGTCATATAAAATAGTATTTTTTCAATTGGTAATAAAAAATTTTATTTTAGCAGCGCACTCTATATAAGTTACTATATTCAGCAAAGAAATTTTTTACATTTAACAGAATAATATAGCAATTGGAAAAAATATTGTATTAAATTCGTTATATAAGGGGTCTATTGTTCAACTCGCTTATACAACTAATTTAATAATATACTATTAATACCTACATGGTGTATAAGTTGTGTAAATTTAAACCTTAATCGTGATTAAACCAAACGCTTTTAGTTCCATGGAATCTCTTCGGTGCAAGCTTGTTCCAAGTTTAGGTCCAAGTTGAACAAACGTTGAAACTTTGCGGTGACTGAATTAGTCTTAAAACTTCCCTTACACGTCTTCATTCAATTAATGTAATCTGTAACGTTACTCAGTACTATAAGTGACATACATTCTAGGTTAAGTTCACCATAGGCGTACCTTTAGTACGCAAAAAATCAATTGCATATTCGAGACAGTGGCATAGCAGTGGTAAATATTTGGGTAATTATCTTTACTTTAACTTGTAACACCGTGTAGTTCTAGTCATTTTCGTGTTACCTGAATGTTTAATACTGTGTGTTACCCGTTTAAGCTTGTGTGTATTCGTAATATATGTGTCTATTGAATGCGTTGACCTATCACAATTCATTTGTGTATTGGGGTGAATAAATTTTATGTGAAGGTTTCTTTGAGTTTATGTGGAATTCTTTCGTGATTTTTTTCCCTTTTGCTGTATATTCTGCTGCGGACAGTTAGCTGCTGACCTTTGGTTCTGGGTCAGATTCTTCTGTACAGCGTTACTCGTACCTTACGCTCTACCTTTTTAATTTTTTCTATAGGTTCTAGGAATAACGTTGATCTTCCTAACCCACACCCTACTCTCTGCTGAGGGGCATACTTTCCTAACAACTATCCGTAACATAATGATAAGAGCGAGATAGCGATAGAAGTTTTATCAAAATGTGAATTTTCTGTTTTCCAAACTAAACTTAAAAATGTAAAACAAACCTCAATACAAAAATATTTCACAAAAATGTAATTTAATCGTATGTATTGTATATGTATGTAATTAATTATGGTAATAGGTATAACGAGAAATTAGAAAATAGGTACATATTATGTAAATCTATGTATTATGTATTCAATATGTACTACTCTTCCATTATTATATCGTCTAATTATTTAATATTGCATCAGCACATTTATAGTTATTTTTTAATGCAGATATATAGCAAACCGCATTATGGTCCATACTTAAAAGATTTTAATAAACAACATAGAAATAAATTTTTTTTCTCCCAATAACGGCCACCTCTATATACAAATTTTAGTGACTGCTATTTAGAGGTTTTACTTTTACAAATTTGTCATATTTTAGATATAAATTCAAACTCTTCATATATAAATGCTGTGCCTATAATTTATACTCTCTTTTAAACTTAGACTAACATTAACAGTACAAACTATAAAAAAAACACTGAAATGTCTCACCTTTTCAATTTCAACGTTAATAAGTACTAAATACATATATATTGCAATTCAATTTATATGTAAATTGTAACAAAATTATCTATAGATATATTTTTATGATCACATTATACGCCATAATAGTTATATTGAATCCGTAGCGTGATCGTTAAGATATTCTTATATGGAAATTTATACAACATCTGGGAAACATATAGTTTTCTAGTCAAACATAATTGTTTTAATTTATTAGTTTGCATTTTTTATTATTTGACCGACAACAAATTTTAGTTTGTTTAGTTGCTTATGTAAAAAACCTTGAACAATATAACATTACTTTTACTTTTCTTTTAAACTCTAATACTGAGTAGGTTTTCTATACATTCTGATGTGAACCACAATTTTGATAAAAATGGAATTTTTATATTATATTATTTAAAATTCGAAACATTAACGTTGTCATATCTATATTCTATTTTTTACAACAACAGTAATTTATCATGGTAATCATTCTTTCATTATTAAAAAGTATAAACAGTCTCTGCCTTGTGAGAGCACGTGTTATACTGTTGGAAAATGAGATTTTTCAGATTCTAAAGGTATGGAAACGCAACGGATTCGAGCACATTGGCTGCGTTTAGGTTGCCGTCATTGAAGACCAAGGCCGATCTGCTATCATAATATGTTGCACCTTATAAAATCACTCCTTGTGGGAAGGCTAAGTTGTAACAAAAAATGTTGATCTGTGTGTAATGTTCAAAAGTCTTTAATTTGATAAAATGGTTATTTTCCTAGTTTCATGAAATTTTTGGTTTAATTTTATGGTTGTCTAGGTTTGTCACTCATTTTAGTGGCACAAAACTACATTTAAATTAAAAACGCCCACAAATAACTTCTAATAAGGCATATATGCTGATGTTGTTTTAAAAGTAAAATAAAATAAGTAGTCATGAAGCAAAATCTGAAGGTTTCCATGGAGATTAACAAATTGGAATAGGTAACGGTCAACTACATCCCTATCATTTGGTTTTGCACCAGGCTCTGTCAGAAGCTGATTATGACAGGCGGCTCCACTATTGCTATTGGTTAAGAGAGATGTGCAACAAAAATTCTCAATTTTTGTCCTTGGTTTTATGGACTGATGAAGCCACTTTTTCTAGTTGTGGTAAGGTAACTTGCATAACATGCATTATTGGTCGCAAACCAATCCGCATTGGATGCGCGAAGTGGATCACCAAAACAGTTGGAGTGTAAACGTTTGGTGTGGTATTTTAAGGAACAGAACTATTGGACCGTTTATTTTTGGCGATCATCTTAATGGTGAATCATATTTGAAATTTTTAGAAAATGAGTTGCCTATCCTTTTGGAAGATGTTCTCATTGACTTAAGGTTGTCCATGCGTTTCAACATGACAGATACCTTGCACACTTTTCGCAAATGATTCGTGATTTTTTAAAACGCTGGATTGGAAGGAGTAGTTTGTTTCCTTGGCCACCCAGATCCCCAAATTTAACTTTTTGAATTTTATTTGTGGAACCGAATAAAAGGCTATGTTTATAAAACGCGACCAACCAAACGGGATGACATGATTGGGCGAATTGAAAACGCTATAAATTCGATTGCACAAGCTGAAATTGAAACAGCTATTAACAAATGTAGATAATTGTATTTTGCAAAATGGAGATCATTTTGAACATTTATAAAAGCCTTTCCATTAATCCCTTAACAATGTTTGTTGTTTTGTTATGGCCCATTGGCCTTTAAACACGCTCCAAATGTCATCTTTTACATAATTTGGACTAGCTTAAGCCTAGATAAACTGTGAAAGGAATCATGAAATATAACATAATATCAAAGCGAATTGTTACTAATTCTAGCTACAAAGCTACAAAACTAAGAAAATAACCATTTTTTCAAATTAAAGTGTGAAAAATGTAATCTTTTGACAATAACTCTGAAACGAGCGAAGATATCGAACTGCGCTTTTTGCGTTTTCTTTAACAATTTGATCTACTTTCCGATTATGACATTAAAATTATACTGTATGGTTTGAATTTTTGTGGCAAAATTGAAAAACTGTTGTTATCGCAAACTGCGCCCTCTAGCAATTTTATTTAAAACTGTGCCGATGGATACGGTATTTGAAAACACTGACATATCTCTTAAAAACAAGCCTGAGTTTGCTATAATCAGATAAGTCATTTAGAAAATACCGTTATTTAAATTTTTAGAAATTGTGGAACTTCTCCTTGTCTTATTAAGGCCGGTACGCTAATGACCCTCAGACAAAACTTATGCTGAATTATTCAGGCTTTCTACGTCTTTTACGGTCCAACCATTCAATGGTCCAACTGACGGCCTTGTAACTATTATTATGCAGTCTGGCGATTTTTTTCATGTTATATTGATTATAAATAATAACCCCAATTAATTTCAGATTGCATACTACTACTATAATCATTTTTCTTGAATCATTAATATACAAACTAAAATTAACACACAAACCTTTAGTTTAATAGAGATAATAAATTTTTATACTGACTACTTTTGAGTTTTCAATGTAATATAATATTTTAAACTATATTAGAAGAATTTGATTACATGACATGGAGTAACACAAATAAATTAATTAATAAATGAAAATGAATAAAGTATACATTTTTATAATAACAGTATTGTGGAAAGCTTTAGTTTTCTTGGTGCATATAAAAATTAAAAACTATTTTAATTCCTTATTTTCAACTTTTTGTAACGGTTGCAGTTCACAAATAATAAGAAATTAAATAAAGAGACGGCTCTAGCGTTGCAACCTAGAAAAGAAAGAACACATAAATATTGGGCTCGATGTAGCTCACTAAATGCGTGAAAGATCCCGTATTTATAAGCGTTAACACAGCATTGTCCGGCTGAGTCGGTGAGATGGGGAGGTCCTTCAGAGAACTGAAAGAAATAACTGCTGCGTAACGAGGCGCCACCTGCTGGTAACCGAGAGAAATAAAATCGACCAACAGGAATTTACTAGGTTTTACTTAAAGTCTACTACGCTACAACGAATACAAATCAAAGAGAGACAAAAGACATACAAATATAGCAAATACAATTTAAAAAATATTCAAAGAATCTGGGAGAAATGAGAGATTCTGTCGCATGAAACTTGCGTGCATTAGCAATAACCAATTAGTTATAGTTCGCGTTCTAATATGTCGCAATTCAGTTAAGTTTTCCGTTTATTAACCCCAAACTAAAAGTAGCGCACCAATTTAAGATTGGTGATTAAGGAAACTCGACGTACACACGGTGACACAGTATCACAATCGTTCTAATAAGGAATGTAGCTCCCGCCAATCTAAAAGGCCTTTTGTTTTAACTTACCTCACATGAATGACAGCGCCCCAACTCTGAGAGAGTTAGTGCCAACAACACCGAGCGTCGGTGGATGGAGACTACCCCGAATAACAGTTCGCTTAAACGCTAGGGATACAACCGCTTGATGTCACGTGTACTTTGTGTTTCGAACGCATGCGAAATGAATAGATTCTTTAAGGGTATTTGGTACGTTTTGATGTAGATAGTTTTTATTTGATTTTGACAAATTTTATTACAGATTTTGAAAGTACTGACTAATTAATATCTAAAAAAAATATATAAAAACCTACAAGTAAAATAAAAAAGTTATGGAGCAATAAGAGTCAATATTTGCAATATTTAAATCAGCCCCACCGCTAAAACGAGGCAACATAAAAATATCAGATTTTGCACGATCCAAGAACTCAAGTAACTCTACAACCTCTAATTCGTATTTTTTTGAAATTGTAATTAAACTTTTGTTAAATGGGTTTTTGAGTTTTCTGAAATTTGCAGTCAACTCTTTGTTAGTTTGAAAATGGAAATTAAAAATTCTCAATTAACAGGACGTAACCATAAGAACAAAGTATCCGAAAAAGTAATTTTGAAAAAAATTGGTCAGAAAATAAGGGCGCTGAGACTGATTGAATTATTTTTTGAAATAAAATCTCCACCCCATATTGGCCACACCTTTTTCTTATTGTTTATTTGCACAAATACCGCCCGTTCTTCTTCATCGCCGCGATAAATAGAAAACATACCTCTGATTGGTAGAAGTTCTTTTCATAACTATATTTTGGAACGTATATGTCTTTAGTAATAGAAACTACAATTTGGTTTACTCAACCAGTCTGTGATAAAGATAATAGTTTCACAACTCTTTTTTATTACTGCAGGATCTATTAAGGGAATTATTTCTTTCTTGTTCGAATGTAAACGTTAATCTGGTGTGTTAGTTATTGCAAAGGGTTATTAAATATTTTTTTGTGAATTACCTATTCAAAATAAATCGTCAACATATTTTTAACAATATTCAAAGCAGTGATTTCAACGGCCGAATAAAAAGTAATTTATTCATATACAATTAGTAACAGTAAGATAATTAGAATGTAAATTTAAATAAGTTATTACTAATAACTAGAATGGTATTAAAGGATTAGAGCAGTTCCATAATGTATACGAACTTTCGAAAACGATTATAAAAATTCTTACACTATTTGTTTCAATCAGTAATCTCAAATACAACTAAAATACTATTATATCAGATACAGGGACAACTAAATAAAGTGGAAAAATCATTTTGTGATTTCATCTGTGATTTAGCGAAAACGCTTTCCATGTGGAAAGGATCTATAGGAATAAGGAACTGTGGAAAGAAAAAATGGTACCTAAATTGGAAGCATTTTATTTAAATTGCATTGTGCCGGAAATTGTTGACTTACGTTTACCACGGGGCATGAAAATAAGAGATTTGGTAATTCGTAAACCATAGTAATTACTAACATATAATCTTACATATTTTTGTAACAATAAAACTTTTCCTAATTTAATTAGGAATTCTTTGAGTGAAAATGAATTATTGAAGCTTTAATATTTTTTTCCGTCGACCTCATTATAAAATTGAATTTTACGTACTCCCTGAATAATCATAAAGTAACACTTTTTTAACTGTTCATACGACTTGAGATTGCTTTAGACAATTTTATTAGGTAACATTTTGATACAGAAGCGGAGTTCCGATACAAAATTTTCACGATCATAAAATACAAAAACTTACAGTAGAAGTGAGTTAATTATGGGTACCTTTCTATTACTGTATTTGATTGATGTAAATAAGTAATAATGCTAATGGAAAACACAAGAACAGTAATTACTTGTGAAAAATCATTTGAATATTGATTCTGTCGCAGGAAAAAACAAAAATAGAATCATATAAGCCATCAACATTACTGGGTTCAAGATTTATTCGTACACAAAAACAAGGTGAATTTCACAGTTTTCAATAAGCTGAAAGAAGATTATTACATTTTTTGAAACATTTTCGGAGTGAATCAAAAAACTACGTTTGCATACTTTCTTACGGTCAGGCAATATTTTTATTGAATATAAAATGATTATAAGTCTGACCACGGTACAAACTCAGTCTTATAACTATTACATGTCCAATTAGTAAGAATCGACTTTAATGTGTTTAATCGGAGAAACTTCATTACATCTTTGATCATAAACAATTAAAGAAATGCATTAATTTTGAGGGTAGGCTTCCAACTATAACTACATTTTTAAATATACTTCAAAATAACACTTCCTAAATGTAATTTTTATTATTTTAATAAATTATAAAAAAGTACATGTTTTACCTATTACCTATCATAACCAAGTGCTCTTATAAAAATTATGTGATTGTTGTAAACAAATGCTTTATCGGTACAATATTCGAACGCGGAAAGCTTTTATTTCCTTTAATAAATCTTGACACAAATGTTACAATACTGAACGGTGAAGTGAACATTAGGTATAGTAAAATCAGAACAAACGTAAAATTTTTGTTTAAAATTACTAAACATTTTGTTTTCAGTAAACGGTAATAAATAGAAAATTAATTAATTTAAGGTCAACGGAAAAAATTAATATGTACCTCGGAAAAAAGTGCTTTTTAATAACCTCGCCTGTTTGCTTGCCTCGGCTAACGCCTCGGCCAGCAAATTCAGTCTCGTACATAAAGTGCACTTTTTGTCCTTGTTACATAAATAACTATTTTCAAATAAGTACTAGACTTATTTTAATAGTAATAAATAGTAAAACTAGTAAAAATAATTAATAATAAAAAATTTAAAAAAATACTTTATTAAAAACCAACACTTTATAACTGCAAAATAATGTAATAAAAAAAATGTTAAAATTATCCCTGAAAAATCCAGCTGAATTTTTTAACTGAAAAATAAAGTGCTGAACGAGCTCATGAGTGAATGATAGAAAAAGCACTTTAACTTTTAATCAAAAAGTTCAGTTGAATTTTTAGGAGTCACTTTGGATACATTGTTTTGATCTTATTACCTAAACACAAACAGAAAATAATTTTTCTTTTTTGGTTTTTCATTTAATTAATTTATTTTTTTTTTGGTTTCATTTCAATTTAGGAAATTTTACTATTTTAAACAAAAAATAAAAAAAAAATTTTTAATTTAAAAAAAAATTTTTCATCAAATTATTCAAAAAACAATATTTGGGTTTATGGTAAAGAATATGTTTAAATTAGTATAACAAAAATATAAATTGAATCCAATTATGGTAATCCTCTCTCGAGAAGTATACAATAGTCGGAATGTCCAAAGCAGGTAAAATTTTGCGGTATTGCAGTGATCCATACACTAGCGCCGCGTAGCAGAATTCAGTTGTCTCCACTCGATACCAAATACCCTTAAAACAATAACTTAGCTGTGTACTGATGCATGTAGGTCTGATAAAGAAGGTCCTTGCTAACGACAGCCAGTTGACAGCTACTCGAAGATCAGTAGGATTGCTCCGAGGAGAAGGAGACGACACAGCTCTGGGAAGCAGATTTGTTGCCTTCGTAATAGCAGGAACGCCGCGTGCGCGACCCACAACTGCTGGAGGGTAATCGGCCGTGCAGTTCCGAGGTCGACGGAGCGTGATAACAGACAAGTTTTGTGTAACGATGGATTCCCAATCGCTCGTTCCAGCGCCCCCAGGAATTATCTAGACAGTAAGATATAAGTAGAAGACAAGGTCGAGACACGTGCTAAAGCATACGTCGTAATTAGCAATTAACACAACCACTAAACTAACCAAAGAAATAGCAAAGAAAACCACTTACGGCGTAATCGGTCAGATTTATATCTCCACACTAATTTATCGTGCAATTATTGAAGCCACATTTAAATTTCACATGTAATTTTTAGCTTCGTGAAGCACCGCCAATCGCCCAAAAGGAAGAGAGAATCCTAAGATGTCGGCCTGTCGTTTCGATTAAAAATTCCGAAAATACCGATCCACCAATAGAAACATGCGCGGTAAATTTGATTTCGTCGCAACGCGCAACTCGAGAATTTTGAGCCGTAACATTTTGTTTTTACGATATCAAAAACTCTTTATGTACACGGTTTATTTATTTATTTAATCGTATGGTACATTTTAAATATTGTATTGTGATGTAAGTGTTATGTATGGTGCCCCAGAAGATCAGTATAAACCTGTACAGTGTGGTGACGAAACCGTGTGCAATTGTAGATTAGTTCGTCTTGACAAAGCGTTTGCTTCAACGTTTAGGAAAACCACTAACACCTAAACATGCCAACCCTTACCCACCCTAGTATTCATATGTAATAATATTAACCAAGTGTGTAAACATTATAAAAAGTAAATAAGAACATAAAATATAACAACACAGCCTTTGCGTGACGATATATAATGGACCGGTCCAAGCGACAGTCACAACAATGACGGAAAAAAATTTGCAGAATATTTGTTGTGTACCCTATATTAGTATGTGATTGTGTTTTGTGAAATTGTGTTGTACATTTTTTCGTAATTATCCGGGAGGGTCTTGATGACCAGGTCCGGAAACCAAAGCGGTGATTCTCAGAAACAACATGTTTTTCTTGTTGACCATGGAGTACTCTAAGGTACTGATCCCGTTAGAAAATCTGACCTCAAAAGAATTATGTTTAAAACTACCGGTACGAACTGTGTAACTAGCGCCTTCTGTGCGAGTCAGATATAAAAATAGATTCATGGGATGTATCAACTTTCAAAACATATTCATATAAAATTTCTACATAATCGTAAAGAACATGTATAAAAATTATGTTTCCACGCTCTATATTTTAAATATGGATGCGGTTACCAAATTTTTTTACTAAACAAACTCCACTTACTTGTTTAGTGTTCTACTTACCATATCAACGGAGTCACCTTTTCTTTGAAACCCCTTGTATACATGATTGAAAACAAATTTTTTTCTCTATTGTCTGTTAATTTTGTTTGTACATTAATGACTCAAGAAATATGATTATAGTGGTAGTATACAATCTGAAATTAATTGAGGTTATTATTTATAATCAATATAACATGAAAAACATTCTCAGACTGTATAATAATAGTTAAAAGGCCGTCAGTTGGACCGCAAAAGACGCCGCGCGCTCAGCGCCTTTGAACGCTGCGCTACACTCTAGAGGCCCAACTGACAAACTTTAAGCATTATCATGCAGTCTTATGATTATTTTTTTTAAATTTACATCATAAGTAAGTGATGTGACAATTTGTAGCGTATATAGTGTTACAATTTTGCATAGCTTTTTGACAACTTCTTCAGCCTCCTACACCATATGTAATCGAGGTCGCGCGGTCTGACGCTCGGATTATTATTATGTAATAAAAAAACTATTATCAAAACCATATCCTACTACAGCGCACAGAAGCAAACATCGGACCCGGAAAATATGCCAACTAAATTTAAAAATTGATAGTGGGAATGCAATTCACCAATCACAATACAAATTGGCGTAGCGGTATACTCGCCGACGAAAGTTTGTTGGTTATTGTTTTGCTGCTCACGAGCTTGTTATTTCTTTCGTTTTTTCTTATTTGTTACTGTGAGTGTACTAACTTAGAGCACAGCGACATTGTACCCGCCCACCAGGTCGCATGTTTGCTTCTGTCAACTGTATGTATGTCGCAGTAAGATAGATAATGCCGTTATATCCCTAGGGATATAATTATATACCGTAACATAGTTATACAAAAGCGATTCATTACTATCTCACTAAGAATATAGTACATAAATGAATAACAGGCAGAACGGACGTGTTTTCCGGTACTCTGTGTAAAATTCACTTAAAATTGTGTGCATCAAGTATTTTTAAATCTAATAAGTAGTGCAGATAACATTAAATAATGGTTTATTGGTAGGTAAGTCATATTGTGTGTGAAATCATAATTGAATTTGACCTGCTTTTGAAATTAATAGCATCAAAAGTTGTTGTTTTGTATTAAGTGATTCTTGAATGTACAACAACTTATCTTTATCGTGCACTCATAGAGATACCGCACAAGCATACATCTAATTTTGTTTGATTTACGTTAAATTGAAGTGAAGGTTTCGAATACGAACTAATCTTCTGTTAATTTAAAACAATTTATATTTTTTTTCCTTTGTTTATTCATACTACTAACCTTCCCGTGATCCAGTCTGTTTGTCTTGTTAGTCACTACGAAGGATCCCGTAAGTGTGAAGAGTATCCCCGTGTCATACATTAAAAATCACTATGCCTATTATTTGTACACTGTGTAACTCCGCTGGTACACCTACTATTCCTTCTTGTAAGTGCATTGCATGTGAAAAATACTTTCATTTAAAGTGCCTTAATCTAAGCGAATCCGAAAAATCAGTCATCTTACTTAATACGTCATCTTGGACTTGTAACTCCTGCAAGGAATCACCTACCAATATATCAATATCTGTAATAGAGCAAATTATTAGTAAACAGCTAACTATCTTTAAGAATGAAATTCTCTCTAATATTACCGAACAATTTGCGTCTTTTAATACTAGAATATCTTTTCTGGAAGATAACTTTAAGAAAATTGAGAAGGAATTTACTAGTTTCAAGAACTCTGGAGGTCAAGGTATACTGAACGATGTTGCTACTGAAGTTGCTGAGCGTCAAAAGCGTGCTTGTAATGTACTTCTCTTCAATGTCCCTGAATCTCAACTATCCTCGATAGAGGAGCGTGTAGCCGATGACCTACATAATATTGCTTCTATAGTTTCGCCTTTGGGTGCTGTGCCGCAACCAAAATAGTTATGCGTATCGGTGTACGTTCTAATGATCGTATACGTCCTTTAAAAATTACATACGATACTGAAGAGGACGTTAAGACAATTTTAAGGTCTAACAAACACAATTCTAATAGTCGTTTCCATTTTCGTCCTGACTTGACTTTATCACAAAGAGATTACATTAGGTCCACTAAGCAACAGTTAAATGAAAGGATTGCCAATGGTGAAAATAATTTAATGTTAAAGTATAAAAATAATATGCCATTTATAGCAAATAGAGGACCGCTCAGTCATCCTTTAAACTAAGTGACCCTAAGAGCAGTAACAGTCTCAATATTTTATATCAAAATTGTCGTGGAATTAGATCTAAAGTATCACATTTTTTAACTCTGTTTTGGCCAGTGACAACGATTTAATTGCAATAACGGAAACTTGGTTGGTCGCCGACATACTTAGTTCTGAATATTTCCCTTGCAACTTTTAGTGTATAGAAAGGACCGCAGTTATGAATCACTCAACTTGTCTAGAGGTGGAGGTGTACTACTGGCTGTGGAAAGCAAATTTAAAGTAGCTAAAAATTATGACTTATCTCTTTTAAATGTGAATGTTCCGTCTATTGGAATTCAATTAACATTACCAAATAAAGACTCAGTAAGTGTATTTGTCATATATATTCCTCCAGCTCTGCCTATTACTGATTTTGAACTGTTTTTGACTTGTTCTGTGAACTAGCAACTAACAATAAGACGTTAATAATAGGCGACTTTAATGTTCCTAGTTACGGCAGTGATATCAGCAACAGTTTCACAAATGTATTGGATAAGTTTAAAAATTTCAACTCGTTTGATCAGTTCAACTATCTTTCAAACGCTGATGGTCGATGTCTTGATTTGGTATTTGCAAATGTCTCTTGTTGTGTAACTCGTGGTGAACCTCTAGTAAGTGAGGACCGATATCATCCAGCACTGTCAATAGAATTAAAAGCTCCTATTAAATTTAAACATTTTCCAATTAATCATAATTCAACTACTTTTAACTATAAGAAAGCAAACTATCCATTATTGTATGAGCTGCTGTCATCTGCAGATTGGTCCAGATTAAATGACATTGAAGATGTTGACAGTGTTTGTTCTCTATTTTATGACATACTCAATAAAGTCTTACAGTTATCAGTACCAAAACTTAAACCAAAATCTACCCGATACTATTATCCTTCTTGGTACACTTCGGAAATAATTACATGTTTGCGCATTAAACATGCGCTTAGGGTAAAATATAAAAGATTTAACACCCAGTATTATCACAAGCTTTACAAGTCTCAGCGTGCACATGCAAAAAACTTATTACAGCTGCTTTTAAGAACTTTGTCAAGGACTCGGAAAATACAATCAAAAGTGACCCTAAAAATTCTGGGCTTACATTCAGAACAAGAAAAAACTTCTCGAATTCTAGTATTATGCATTACAACAATGATGTCCTATCTTCTCCTCAAGCTATCGTTAATGGTTTTGCAGATTACTTTAAAAGCGTTTATATTGACTCTGATCCTACTTGCTACAATCAACTTCTCACAACTACGAATTCTTCTTTTTATGCAACGTTACTTATATCTCCGAGGACGAAATATATCTTGCTTTAAGGTCAGCTAAAAACAAATCTACTGCCGGACCAGATGGACTACCTAGTTATATTCTAAGAGACTGTGCATGTGTTTTCGTAACTCCTCTCTATACTTTTTTAACAAAATTATCAGAAACTCCAAAGTCCCGTCCTACTGGAAAAGATCATGTGTGATTCCTGTTTGAAAAAAGGGGACACGTCTAATATAAAAAATTATAGGCCTATTAGTCTTTTAAATAATTTTGCTAAAATATTCGAAACTGTACTTTTAAATCAAATTTGTCCTTTAGTGAAACAACGCATAACTTCTGTTCAACATGGGTTTATTGCAGGTAGATCTACAATTTCTAACTTGGCAGTATTTAAACAATCAATATCTGAAATTGTTGACTGCAGAGGTCAAGTTGATGTAATTTATACTGACTTTTGTAAGGCGTTTGATCGTATAGATCATTTTATCTTAGCGAATAAATTGCATTTACTTGATTTTCATCAATCATTAATTAATCTGATTATATCATATTTGAACGATCGTGAACAATTTGTCAGATATGGTAATTCTTCATCTGTATCATATAAAACTTCATCTGGTGTACCTCAAGGATCCATTTTAGGCCCTCTATTGTTCTCATTATTCATAAATGATCTTCCATCATACATTAACTCTATGAAACTTCTATTTGCTGACGATTTCAAATTTTATCTTGAGATTCGTTCGCCACATGACTGTCTGCTTCTTCAAGATTGTCTTGATTGTTTGTTGCGTTGGTGTGCTTCAAATAAACTTTCTTTAAACATAGAAAAATGTTCAATCGTTTCATTCTCTTTGAAGCAAAACATTGTCAATTACGGATATAACGTTGATGGAGTCTTGTTACAACGAAAAACACCATTAAGGATCTTGGAATTACTTTCAACTGCAATTTGGATTTTAGTCAGCATATTATAGACATTACAAATAGAGCCTTTAGAAACTATGGATTTATAGTCAGGAATTGTCATGGTTTTCAGAAAGACTGTTTAATTACATTATATAACTCTCTAGTACGATCTATATTAGAGTACGGGTCATTAATATGGTACCCACGGTATGAATGTCAGAAGACTTCTCTAGAGGCGGTACAACGAAAAGTTTTTATCATTTCTCGAAGATGGAGTTTATCCGCTGAGGAATTTTGAACACTCAACGCTATTGAGAAGACACAACTTTACGTCGCTACAAAATCGCAGGACTGTAATAGCTATCAAGTTTTTGTATAGTCTTCTTAATAACAGAGTAGACTGCCCATGGTTGCTATCGAGAATTAATTTCTTGGTACCGAGAATTAATGCACGACAAACTACCACCTTTATATTAGCAGCCATAGAACGAATATACTAGCTAGTGCACCGATTTCAGTAATGTGCAACGCGTATAACAATATAACTGATCAAGTAGTCGACATTAATGTAGATAATATTATTATTATTTGTAATAGAATATGTTTCAGTTAGACATTTGGCAATTTAGTTTTAATTTTGATCTTAAATATTCTTGTTCCTATTAGTAATTCTCATTTTTCTTATTATTATTTTTTTTATATATTTATTTATTTTTTTTTTTAATTGGGGCAAACCCGTTGGAAAAAATAAACATTATTATTATTATTATAAAACGGTCTAAGTTTAGTGATATACTTATATTACTAGATTAAGTTTAGTGAAATAGCTTTCGGAGTGTACGGGCGGCGCGCCGCCTCCCCTGCGGCGGTGGAGGGGTTCGTTGTGTTTACGCGCTCCTCACTTTGCAGTCAGTCGGCCGACAACAGTTGTTCGGCGTTCAGGTATAGTTTTTGTGCATGTTCATTTAATTGTCGCTACGTTTCCTTATTATTTGTTATATATTCGTTTTATCATTGCTAATTACTTGTACCAGCTATGGATAAAGATGAAGAAATTAATGCAAGGCGACGTTTTGAAAAGGAACTTCGTCTATTTTACAACGCGAGATGCAAAAAACCAGAGTGGACGCGGCAGAGAATAAGTGAACTAATAAATTACATAGAAGAGTATGAAGCAGCGCCTCGGCTTAACGTAAAGAGAAATCCTAACCATCATTTATATGCAAACCATTATGACGTTATGCAGGTAGGAGGAGAAAAGTATTTAGCTTTGAAACGAAAATCAACTACTGATCCTATTATAAAAATTTTGCCTTCCGAAGAATATTACAATGCTTTGTCAGAAATTCATAAAAACACAGGACATGGTGGTTGTTACAAAATGTTACATACTATGAAATCTCAATATATTATACCTACGCCGGCGGTTATCAGTTTCGTTAAACAGTGTGTAATGTGCCAAAATAAGAAGGCGTTTCCAAAGAAAGGTATTGTAGTCCGACTTATAATTTCGAACTCATTTAACAATCGAGGGCAAGTAGATTTAATAGACCTACAATCAACTCCAGACAGAGAATATAAATGGATACTTCATTACAAGACCACACAACAAAGTTTTCGTTTCTTCGACCTTTAACCTCTAAGCGCGCCGCAGAGGTCGCATTGAAATTATTGAAATTTTGTTTGGATATTGGATGCCCTGAGATACTTCAGAGTGATAACGGCTGAGAATTTACAGTGTCAATTATAAAGGAATTGGTTCAAATGTGGCCAAGTTGTAAAATAATTAACGGAATACCTAGACATCCAGCGAGTCAAGGATCTGTGGAGCAAGCGAACCAAGATGTAGAGATCATGTTACAGGCTTGGCTACAAGGTAATAATTCTACTAATTGGTCGATTGGAATACGCTTTGTACAGTACCAAAAAAAACTGCCTTTTTCATCGAACTATAAAAAGAACACCATACAAAGCTCTTTTTGGAGTAGATCCTCAAATTGGTTTGTCATCACAAGTGCCTGCTGATTTGCTTAATAAACTAAGAACTGAAGAAGATCTTGGGAAGATATTAAATCAACAACAATCTTGTTCATCGGCAACACCTGCACATAATGACGAATTACCTGTTGACTATGTTAACTTGCAGCAACCATCCTGTTCATCGGCGTCACAACCGTTACCGTCATCAGCAGAACAAATTTTACTTTTATGTGTAGTTTGCGGCAAAGAATGTACAGGAGCACATTCATGCTATTCGTGTGCATGAAATGTTCACGTAATTTGTGGAATAACGTCACGTGATGAAGGTTACGGATCGCAGCCATTATGCAATTTATGCAACAGCAAAAAAAAACATTCAAGACCAAAGAGACAAAGCTGCCGAAAACTTAAGAAAAGCCGCACAAAAAATTAAAACCCACCCATCACAGAAATTTCCAGAAATGTTTGTCGATCAGTCGAAATCAACATGTCAGACGAAGATGACGCATTAGTTGCTTGTGCCGCATATATTATTATCGCCAAAAAGAGAAAACTTCCCCGTAAAAGAAGATTTTGGGTTCGACCAAGCCTGCGAAGTAGAGTTAGATACAATGCTAGCGATTTGATAGAGGATTTAAGGAAAGATGATGTCAACATATTGAGCCTTGAATACAGGTGTAATGGTGGATTTAGAAATTTTTTCGAATGTCGGAAAGTGAATTTGAATATTTATTACAAAAATCGGGCCAAAAATTTGTAAAGAAGATACCAATTGTAGACCTGCCATTCCCATAACGGAGCGTCTTGCTGTAACGTTGCGATTTTTATCAACTGGAGATTCGTACCATTCACTAATGTATCTTTTCAAAATTTCAAAACAGGTGATTTCCAAAATTGTTCTGGAGGTGTGCGAAGCCCTTATTGATGTATTACAAGAATATATAAAGGTAAGTACTTAATATTTATTATTATTTACGAGATACATATAAAAAAGAAATACCTAGTATAGCTACTTTTTAATCAAATTTTAACGACTACAAAGAGCAAATAAGAACAAATAACAGTAGTACAAATAAGCTAAAACTAAATATTTAAAGTAAATCCTAAATGAAAATAGTACCGCGCATATCTATGTTTATTGTGACGTATGATGTCGTGGAGTTTGCAGCTGGGTAAGGAAATTATCCACAGCTTCATCTTCATCAGTAGTCATTGTAGAAGTTGACAGTGCAGGAGTTGGGGGATTACCAGAAGAGCATGAGGAATATGATTCCGGCGACTGTTGCGGCGGTAAAATCGTTAGTAAGCCACCGGAATTAGCTGGAGGCAAAAAATATTGCTGAGACAGAGGATAATAGTGCTGTTGCTGAGACCGAGGATAATAGTGCTGATGCTGAGCCTGAGGAGCCTGCTGCTGTGGTTGTTGTGCTACGGGATAATTATAATTTCCCAATTTTGCTTCAAACAAAAGTGTACTTATTTTGTGTTGCACTATAGCTTGAGCATAAGTAGTAGGCAAGTTTCTTAATGTCACAGCCACTTCTTCGCCACATATGGTGAACACATCCTTTGGTTTTTTGCAGCTAATGTTTGCTTCATTGCTTCGTATGCTTCATTGACCATTGAGTCATCGAATCTTCTTTTCCTTGATGGTACATGAGCAAGAGTTGGAGACTTGAACTGTTTTTTGGAGTAACATTGTCCTTTGCTTTTTCAACATTATTGGCCTGTGAGTTACTCATCGTAGAGTCTTGTGAGCTGTTGTTTTCATCATTTAAAATGCAATGTTGCGTGTTCTCAAGGTCATCAGTGGTATCCACATCGTTGGCATCGTCCACGGCATCCATTACCGATGAAATCTGTAATATAAATATTTTTATTTTACTACTGTTGTAACTGTTTTCAGTTTAAAGATTGAAAAATAAAATTAAAAATATTAAAATTACTTTTTTTATTTCAGATGCCTAAAAACGAAGCAGAATGGAAAGCCGTTGCCGAAGACTATCACAATCGTTGGAATTTTCCGAACTGCGTCGGAGCTATGGACGGAAAACACATATCGTTGCAGGCTCCAATAAACAGTGGCAGTGAATTTTTCAATTACAAGGGATTTTTAGTATTGTATTGTTTGCCGTAGTTGACGCAAATTACAACTTCATTTACGTTAATGTGGGATGCCAAGGGCGCATTTCAGATGGTGGCGTGTTTAGTAGTACCACATTTAATAAGCTTCTAGAGGACAATACAATGCATTTACCTGAAGAAAATCAACTCCCAAATAGTGAACTAAAAAGCCCATATGTTTTTGTTGGAGACGATGCATTTCCTTTGTCAAAAATATAATGAAACCATATGCAGGAAATCACACTAAAGGTTCTAGCGAAAGAGTATTTAATTATCGCCTCAGCAGGGCTCGAAGAATATCAGAAAATGTGTTTGGCTTAATATCTAACGTATTTAGAATATTTCGTAAACCATTGCTATTGGAACCCCAAACCGCTTGCAAGGTGACGTTAGCAGGATGTTACTTGCACAATTTTCTTAGAAAAAGTGCATCTAAAAGCATTTACAACCCTCCTGGAACATTCGATTCTGATTGCTCTGATTCAAGAGACGTTATTCCAGGAGCTTGGAGAAATGATAATCACCCTGGCTTAGCAGATTTACCCAGAATACCCAGACGAAGTGCACTGCATGCCCAGCAAGTGAGAAACACCTTAAAAGACTATTTTATGACACCCGAAGGAGAAGTTCCGTGGCAATACGAAATATGTTAAAATGTATTGTTTGACAACATAAATTTAAAAATAAAAATAAAGTTTTTAGTTCTCAAAATCTACATACCTGTAGCTCTGAATCCAACATCTCCCTGGGCTTATTTTTGTCCAGTAAGAATTTCAAACTTTCAAAAGCAAACCATTTACTTGTATACACATCCTCGGTACCAGTGCCAGATTTCTTGCTATCCTTTATTTTTTCAATTCTCTTGAAAATTGACTCTGAAGATTTTTAATTTTTTGTTCTACAGCTTGCTTCTCCATGTTAAATTGATTAGCAATTTCCATCAGGGCATCGTGCCTCAAGTTTCTGTTCTTATAGTTTTTCATTTTGGAATCCCATAGATTCTTTTTCAGTTTATATGCCTCAATAAAGGCTATGACTTTATCTTGCTCCCATTCCATTTCTTCTAACGAATACCACAAAACACGAATACTACGATTTCAACAAGATGGTTAAAACAGTTTGTCGAATGTCAAACGTCGAAAACACGTCAACACACTAATGTCGATCGACTGCTCTTTGACTGATCTTTACCGACAGGCGATGGAAAACAAATCGACACGTCGATCGACTTATTTTGTCGATTGTCATGGTCGTTTGCCACGTACACCGAGTCGACACTGTCGATCGACTAAGTCGATCGATAGTGTCGACTCAGTGAGGACGCAGCATTATGCATGTAACAGTAAAGTACCAACTTGATTCGTCGAGAATAAAACGTCACTATAACACTCGAGAATATCAAAATTTTGAAAATAACACTTGAAAACTAGTAATTAAAGCTTAGAAAAAATAATATATTTCACTTGGAGCTAACGCCTAGCCAGCAAACTCTTAAGCTCAATAATTATATCGTTTAACTCGTAGTAAAATAATCTACTGTTGTCATGCATTGCAACATTGGTCACACCGTCTGCATCTGTATCAATATCGTTCAGTAGTTTTTCTAAAACTTTGTGAGTTCTACTACTACTCGGCTCATCCAATCTTAAAATTTCTTTTGGTACATCTTCCTTATGCTTGATATATCCTTCTGCTACACTAGTACCCTGTCTATCCAGTATCAAAATATTCCTTGCAGGTTATGTCTCCCCCAGAATCAACAAGAAGTGTAGCAGGTGTTTGGCGGAGACAATGCCCAATATATTCATTTGCGTTTTCCAACTTTAACAATTTGGCTATTTTTGTGAATGTCAACTACTTGTCTTCAGCACACTCCGTCTTAATATCGAATAAAAAGTCGACGTTTATTGAAATTCTTCGGTCTAAGAGCCAGGAATTTTTTTGTATGTATTTAAATATTTCCCACCCATATTTGTAAATGATATTGTTTTTTCGTTTTGGTATATGGAATCTTCACGAGTAAACCTGATGTAATTTCTTGAATGTCGTTAATTTTTAAATGCACCAATTTGGTAGATCGAAACTCTCTACTCACATCAAAAATTGCAACATTTTAAATAACAATTTATGAAATACAAATCTTCTATTAACGTTAAAAGGACTTACTTTCATCATTAAATACTCTTGATTTCTTGAGAGTATAATCTTTATTTTTCTTTTAAAAATGCTATTAATTTAGAAAATTTTTCCATCTCTACACCATGTTTGACATTCTACATCGCTTTAACAATTGAATAGTGGGACCACTAGGCGCCATATAAATTCTATAAAAGGGTGACAACTTTTCTGTAATTTCTCGTAAGTATTCCCACCTCACTTTTGACTGGAATAGCTGCCGGACAAGTTGTCAGTATCGTTCCTTGTGATAATAAATAATTCCGTAACAACTTCTTGCACCATTTCTGCTAAATCTTCAGGTAAATTTTCTTCGAAATTCATTATGACACAAATGCACTCACTCGGTGAACTGTTGACAATTTTTTTCACAAAACAATTATATTGTACCACATATTGGGATACATTCTCGCAATTTGACCGATGGCTATTTTTTAGAATTTCTAAGTTTATTTCTGTCATGTTTTTGTTGGCTGGGGAAAAATATTATGTTTTATTCGGATTAAAAATGCCACTGTTAATCCTTATAAAACAACTTGCTGCCCCAGACGTTGTCCTGTCTTCTCCTAGATCATACATATTTACATGGATAGAGCATTGTAAAATTATGTATCGGTCCTAAAAGAGAGATGGAAACTTAGTCGGCTTATTCAAAATGCGCGTGCGCAAACTCAAATAATTTAACTTAATTTAATTTAATAATTTAATTGCCGTTGAAAATTTCTTCAGGAGACTGGTAGCGAAACTTTTCTGTTTGTCCGTCCAAAATATTCTTCTGGCCTATTTGACCCCAAACCAGTTAGGAGTTGATTAAAAATGCGTTTAATACTATACATAGAGGCAGTATGCTACATCAAATTAAAAACCATGTACTCAGCATCTACGCTTTTCTCAACCAATGCTATCGACATCCATCACACCTTCTCTTCGGAAAAGATAAGATATCATCCTCAGTTAGCTGTCAGCAGGGTGACCCTTGTGGTCCAATGGCGTTTTCTTTGACAGTACATCCTATTGTCCAAACATTCTCAACGGAGCTTAATCTTTGGTACATGGACGATGCTACTCTAGCAGATAAGCCTGAAATCGTTCTTGAAAACTTCAGACTCCTCATTGAAATGGCAAAGGATGTGGGACTGGAAATCAATCCATCCAAATGCGAGTTATTCTTTGGTTCTTACCTCTAAGGAAAATCTGGAACTCTTAGGCGTACTAATTTTTGATGAAGGATTCATGACGATTTTCAAAAAGAAATTAAAAACTCTAAACGTCTTGGTGGATCGTTTAAAAGAAAATGACTCGCACATTGCATACTTTTAGTAAAGGACGAATTTCACGGCATAACGAGCTAAATGGACTCATTCAGATAGCGTTATCTTTTGTGAACTTCCCTTCATCATTGGAACCCGTTGGTTTCAGCAGGGATGACGGAAAGCGACCCGATGGAGCAACCTTAGTACCCTGGAGTAAAGGTCAACGGCTGATTTGGGATGCCACTTGCGTTGACACTTTAGCAGACTCATATCTACACAAAACGAGTGAAACAGCCGGTGCAGCAGCAGAAGTAGCTTGTAAACGGAAACACGACTTATACGAACATTGAGTCATCTCATTACATTTTCAAAGCTTTGGCCTTTGAAACATTAGGACCTTGGGCGGAGGAAACTAAACAATTCATTGATGGAATCGAATCCCTACTTATCAAACAGTCTGGAGACCTCCGTGCTAAACATTATGTATACCAAAGAATCTCAATTGCTATTCAACGTGGGAATGCTGCCAGCATTTTAGAAACCCTTTCCAATTCAATCCCCATAAACGAAATATTTAGTTCTAAATTGTCAATTTATTTTCGATGTAATCTTGTCTAACCCCATGTTTAAAATAATAAGTTATTTAAACAGAAATTGCAGATTTTTTTAAAATAATTTTTTGACATGTGTTATATATTTTATTATATTATTTGTTGGTGTTAGTGTTTTCTAGAGTAATTTTAGAATTTAATACACTTTAGGAATACTGTGGCTACTTATTTTGCTTAAAGTGAAGGTTTGAGAACTTTATTCATATTTTTATTATAATTTTTTAGAATTTAAATTAACGTCTATTGTATTTTTCTAATATTTATTTGCTTTTCAATGTTCCTTTTATTTTAAACTGTATTTCATGTTTTAATATGTCTTACATTTGTAAATTGGTGCAAACGAAGGAAAACAATTTAACTCTACGCAAGTAAGTTGTATTTTCTATACAAAGTACAGGAAAATTGAGAAATCATCGTTATTACAGATTTCTTACAAAATAATTGAGTTTTTCTTAATCTCCTAACAACAACAAAATCATACTTGCATATATCCATTGAATATCAAATTGCCTTATTTACGTTTTTTGTTATAACTTTAATCTACTTTCCGCTTATGATGTCATAATTATACCGTATCATTTAATTTTTCTGAATAAAATAAAAAAAACTGGTATTATTACAAATTGCGCCCTCTAACAATTTTATTATGAACTATCGCGTACCAATGAATACGACAGTTAAAAGTACTTATCTTTTTCTTCTAAACAAGCATCACTTTAAACAGACTTTTCAATGAAAAATAGTGCCGACGAATTAGTCTTTTGTGTCTTAGCCCAGAAAGAAAATATTTATTTATTTATTCGTATGGTAGATTTTAAATATTGTATTGAGATGTAAGTGTTATGTATGGTGCCCAAGAAGATCAGTATAAAGCTCAAACAAAAACTTTGGAATTCATTTAAGTTAACCAAGGAACAATCACACTACATCCAGTTTAAATCTCAACGTTCAATATGTAAGTCGTTTAATACCTATTGCACATCGCAATTACATAATAAATACTGACAAGTCCATTGCAGAACAACCTAAAAAGTTTTGGTCTTACATTAACGCAAGAAGAAATAAATGTAGAATCCCTGGTGTGATGACTTATAATAATGAAGAACTCACAGCGCCTGATCAAATAGTTGAGACTTTTGCATCTTATTTCAACAGCGTATACACGTCTCCTTGCTTACAAGATCTAACCCAGGATGTATCACTCTTCTCTTTGATATCTGTCTCTAATGTTCGTAAAGAAGAAATCCTAAAAAGTTTAAAGCAGCTAAAAGATTCATTTATTTCAGGAGCTGATAATATCCCTTCTTTTCTGTTGAAAGATTGTGCGACTATATTTGTTAAACCATTGTCATATATCTTTAACCTTTCACTTAAGCTATCAGTATTTCCTGAGTTATGGAAGAAAACACATAACACCAGTCTTTAAAAAAGGCGATGCATTCGTTGTTAACAATTATCGACCAATTTCTATTATATCTAATATAGCTAAAGTCTTTGAAAGCGTACTGTATAAACGTATTTATTACCAAGTAAAATCTTTCATAACGCCTTATCAACACGGATTCATGGAGAAGCGCTCTACTGTTACTAATTTAGTTTCTTTTAGTCAGTATGTATCTGAAGCATTAGGTGAGCACAACCAGGTAGATGTTATTTACACTGATTTCCAAAAAGCGTTTGATCAAATCAACCACAACGTACTTTTGTTTCAAGCTAAACTTAATTGGTTTCTCAGACTCCCTATTAAACTGGGTTAAATCTTATCTGAATGATCATCAATTGTTTGTGAGGTATAACTATCACTTGTCTTCATCATTTGTTCCTACCTCTGGTACCCCTCAGGGATCAAACTTAGGACTACTATTCTTTTTAATATTTATTAATGATATCGTTGATTGTTTACAAGTGGAAAAGTTACTTTTTGCAGATGATTTAAAAATATTCCGTACGATAAATACTGAGACTGACTTTAGTATCTTACAAGAATGTGTTGACTGTCTGGGTAGATGGTGTGTTAATAATCGTCTTTATCTAAATGTTGAAAAGTGTCATATCATTACATACTCTAGAAAGCAAAACATCATAAATTACCCGTACAAAATTGAGGATGTTACTCTAAGTCGGCTGAAAATCATTAAAGATTTAGGAGTTATATTTGATGAAAAATTTTCTTTTGTTTATCACGTTGATCACGTTACCTCTGCAGCATATAAAATGTATGGAGTTGTGTTTAGAAACTCAAAAGATATTTCTGTTAAAACACTAATCAAATTGTTTAATGCTTTGGTACGATCTAAGCTAGAATATGCGGCGTTAGTATGGTTTCCTATATATATCATCTATATAGTCAATTTACAAAAAATTCAAAAAACATTTTTAAATCTGTTAGTGTACCGATGTGATAATGCTTATCCATTCTGAAATTGTAGTTACAAGTGCCTTATCTCAAGATTTGTTACAATGTCCCTTAACCAAAGACGCATTTATTTAATTGTTCAGTTTTGTTAAACTTTAACATAGATTCACAGTATTTGGTGGAAAGAATACCACTTTATATACCGAGAGCATCCAGCAGAAAAACAATTGATTTTTACACTCCAATGAGTCGCACTAGTGTGTCAGCTAGATCTCTTATCGGTCTAATGTGCTTTTACGCCAATAAATGTTCCAATGTATCTGACGTCTACTTTGATACATTTAATGATTTTAGAAAAGGTTGTATTTAGTTTTTAATCAGTAAGAATATGTTACACTATTATGTAAGTTAAGTTATTTATTATTGTTTCATTTTGTGAAGTTGGATTAGACTTTTGTTATTGTTTATTTAATTTTTCTGTTTTTTTTTGTTTTAAAGCATCGGCTACCAGGGCCATTAGCTTTGCACTTATATCAACAGGTAAGCTTATATTCCATCAGGTAAGTTTAAAATTACTATATTTTTTCAAATATTTCCACCTTTTTAAGAATCTTATTGTAGATAAAATCTTTTCTTTTTTCAGACATTCCACCGCTGCAACACCTCGCAATTCGTACTCCTGACGTTGTGGTTCGTACATCTGACAAGTTTCAACGATATGCACAACGGTTAATTCTACGTTACATAAAGAACACATCGGCTTCGGATCTCCACTTAAGATATAGCTATGTGTTAGTCTAGTATGTCCTGAACGTAACCGGAAAGCACGCACAATATCTGGCCTTGGTAAGTTTATAAAAGTGTATGTATTTTTCACCTCGGGTTCAATTTGCCTAAGCAACGTAACCGCAGTACTCCACTCTCTTTGCCATTCTGTCATTATCTTTTCTTTCACGATATTTTTAAATTCTGATTTTGTTGGTGTCTCATCATTTATACGAGTTTCCACAATTTGCTTGGGAAATTTTTGTCCGATTTTACCAGGTATTCAGAGTATCTAACTGCCAGAGGTCTGGTTATTGTTGGTTTTGGCATAATCCTCATAGGTAGAAAAAGAAATTTAGAATTTGGGTTTCTGGAATTACACTTTACGTTCGTAATGTAAGAGTTAATTAGTACTTTCCTTCTATATTGTAGGGGATCATTCCAGATTCGCAGTACAAACTTTGCCGAGGAGTAGTAGGGAACGCACCTAAACAATATCGAATGCTCATGCAATGGATCTTATCGAGCATCATCAGTTGCGTATTTCTTGCCGAAGAATATGCTGCACATCCGTAATCGATTTTGATAGAACGACGGCTTTATATATATTCAGCAAAGACTTTGGATCTGCGCCCCATTTAGTGCTGCTTAGTACTTTTATGACGTTAAGCGCTTTTTACACTTACGCACCACTGAATTTATATGTTCTCGCCAGTTAAGTTTACAGTCAAACATCAGACCCAAGAATTTAACGACGTTTACACATTCTATTGCCCTATCTCCTAAGTAAAGTAAGGGATCGTAGTGCGGTTTTCTTAATCGACAAAAGTGAACACATTTGGTTTTTCTTGAGAAAATACATACCCTATTTCTTCACTATTGTTGATAATTTGGTTTATTGCTGTCTGTAATCGTCTTGTAATTTGTCCGACTACCTTGCCGCTACTAAATATGGCCAAGTCATCTACATACAGGCAGTACCGCACTTTCGTATCGATTTTCATGGCTATATCATTGATTGCTATTGCAAACAAGGTGCAGCTGAGCGTAGATCCTTGTGGAACACCGTTTTCTAACGTTCTTACACTAGAATAGTTATCGCCATTTCTTAGTCTAAAGCGTCTATCAGTGAGGAAGGATTTGACAAATAACGGAAGTTTTCCTCTCAAACCAAATTTATGCATCTTTTCGAGTATTCCGTACCTCCAAGTCATATCGAACGCTCCTTTTATGTCAAAGAACACTGCGACTAGGTGTTCACGCTTTCTGAAAGTTTCTTGAATGTGATGTTCCAAAAGTACCAAGTGGTCAGCGGTCGATCTCTTTTTCTATAACCTGCCTGTTGTTTCACTAATAGATTATTTTCTTCTAGAAAAATTTGAAGCCTTTTGTTCACCATTCTCTCAAATATTTTGCCCATGCAACATGTAAGACTAATGGGACGAAAACTAGAGGGCGATAGTTTAGATTTGTTCGGTTTTAGAATTGGGATAACCGTTGCCTCTTTCCAGGAATCAGGATAAGTATTCTCTTCCCACAGTTTATTATATAATTTTAATAAAATGTTTTTCATTTCAGGTATTAAATTCTTGAGCATATCGTTGGATATCGTGTCTGGACCAGGAGCGCTGACTTTGGATTTGTTGAGGGCCTCTTCGAGTTCCAACAAGCTAAACGGTAAGTTATAGTAATAGCTGTTTTCAGTATTAAAGTCTAATGTAACTTCTTCTCTTAGGTCTTTATTTTGGAGAAATTTTGTGCTATAATTGGTCGTCTTACTCACACTCTCAAAATAGTTAGCCATCATGTTAGCTATAATTGTGGTGTTTTGTTCTATATGTCTCGAATCTGTCTCTAACGCGTTAATTAAACTTGGAGGATTATATCCTGTCACAGCTCTTACTTTTTTCCACACAATAGACATAGGTTCGTTGCGTGTTATTGTCGAGGTATAGGTGTTCCAACTGTTTCTTTTTCTTTCGAGAATACATTTTCTGGCATTTGCTCTGGCTTTTTGAATACGATTAGATTTTCAGTTGTGAGATACTTTTATACTTATTGAACGCTTGTTTTTTATTTTTATAGCATTCTTAACTTCTTCATTGAACCACGGCACTAGTTTCTTTATAGGTTTACCTCCAGATTTAGGTATACTTTTTGTTGCAGCTAAGATAATGTTGTTCGTAACGTTTTCTACTGAAACATCTAATGGGCAAACTAAATTTTTACAAAACTTTTCCCAATCTGCTTTTTGTGTTCCATCGGATGGGAACCGCGTTTGTGATTTTGGAATGTCAAATTCGATAACGATTGGAAAATGATCACTATTCCAAAGATCTTCTTCAACCTTCCACGTTACTCTGGTTAGTAATCTACTAGAGGCTATAGATAGGTCAATTGCCGAAAACGTATTCGATTTTGTGTTAAAACTCGTCTTTGATCCTGTGTTTAGCAAAATTAATTTTTCATTTTCTAACCAGCGTTCGAGCAGTTGTCCTCTGGAGTCTGTTTTAATGGATCCCCACAATAAATTGTGAGCATTAAAGTCGCCTATTAAAATGAACGGATGATTTAACTGTTCCACAACGTGGTTCAGATCCTCTAGTGTCCAGCTTGCGTCAGGTAAGTAAACGTTACATAAAGTTATTTTTATAGGAACCGTAATATTTACAACTACAACCTGTAAACGACTACGTACTTGGAGATCGTTATAAATGGCATCTTGCCTCAAGAATATAGCAACTCCTCCGTGTGCCCTTTCACCACCAATTGCGTCCTTTCTTACCATGTAATAATTTTTAAATTGTAAGTTTGTTTTGGTTTTAGGTGCGTTTCTTGTATAGCGAGACATACTGGATCGTGTTCTTGTAATAACAGTTTGATGTGGCAATAATTATGTACACATCCTCGACAGTTCCACTGTATAATTTTGTTGGACATATATATATATATTTAATATATATATATATAAATTGTAAATAATTTAAAGGACTATTACAAAAACAAATAAATAAATAAATGTATAAATAAATAAATAAATCTCTCTATGTATAAATATAAATAAATACTCTGGACTACAAACACAATTATCACAGGTATTATCACAGATTTTATCACACTTTAGGTAGCCCTCTTCCGATGTTTACCTTTCGGCCACCCCTTGGTCTTTTTGGCTTGGTAATAGACGCCTCCGAGTTACCGGAGTCGTCTTCCGAAGAATAACTCACATCTATCGTCTACTGACGTTTTCTTTTTTCAGATCCTACATCAGACAACGCAGGACCTTGACTGGATAGCGAGTTGACTCGTGACCTCGTCACCGGTGGAGGTAGTAGTAGAACTTTAGGCGGTTCTTCTCGCTGTTTTGTTACAAAAACTTTCTTTAGCATGGTAACTAATGTAGGTACCAGCTCTTTCACTAATTGGGCGATGTCAAGTTGGGGCGTCTTTTCCGCCATCTTGGCGTAAGAGATACCTTGGTGTGGAGTTTGTGAGACAACTTTCCTACGCGCATCGAGATATGAAATGTTTTCTTTAGCTTTAATTTCTTGAATGGCCGATTCTTGTTTAAAGATAGGGCAATTTCTAGAAATGGCTAAGTGAAATTATTATTATTATTATTATTATAATGTGGTGACAAAACCGTGTGCAATTGTGAATTGGATCGTCTTAGCACTGCATTTGATTCAAGGTTTAGGAAAACCACTAAAACCTAAACATGCGAACTCTTACCCAACTTAGTATTCACATGTAATAATATTAATTATGTGTAGAAACATTATAGAAGGCAAATAAGAACATAAAGTATAACAGCACAGCCATTGCATGACGACATATAATGGACCGGTCCAAGCGCCAGTCACGACAATGATGAAAAAATTAGTAGGTTAATAGAAATAGCAAAAAATTATGGAAAAACAGATAATCAGGACAGAGAATACAAAATATTGTTGAACTTTAGATGTCCTTTAGATTCGTAAGCCATAATATAGCTTCATCCGTTAAATGATGAATGTTTGGAAACCCTCCTTTAAACTTCGTTAATTGACAATCCTTCACAATATGTGCAACAGTCTCTGGTTTGTTTCCACAGTCACAATTTGGATTGAAAATCGCACCCCATTTAAACAACATAGAGTTGTATTTTGAATGGCGTGTTCTTATGCGATTTACTTTTGACCAAATATTTCTTTTTTGTTCAAAACCCTGGACTTCTATTGTTGAGTCATCAATGAGGTGTTTATTGAAAACATCAACTCCAGACCATAATTTTTTCCACTCTTCAACTTTAGAAAAAGCCGTACTTAAGTAGTCTTGCAATCATATAGGACTTCGAGATTTAAGTCTTTTGGCAGGAGGGTTTTCAATGTCATTCCAAATTAGTAAGTTTTTGTTGAGTTGGCATTTATTATTTATATTATTATTATTATAATAATACTTCGTTTCTTTACATTTATTATAAATATTTTGTTTAGAAAAAGTTAATAATTTTGCAATTTCAAAATCTACATTTTTCCATCGTTTAGAGGAACTTAGTTCTATACATAATCCTCTCTTATTAAACTTTTATAAAAACGCCTTAGAAAAGCAACTTCTAGCTGACGATTTCCGTCAAATCCTAACAAAATGCTTATACTCATAAACGGAACCTTTAATTGTTTTAGAATTCCTTGTTTTTTAGGAGAGTAAACATTTATATTTGCAAGAATTCGAAAAATGTAAATAAAATAAAATATCGAATAGGTAATTTAAAAAAAACACGTAAAAAAATCACTTTAAACAGACTTTTCAATAAAAAAATAGTGCCGATTTTTGCGTCTTAGCCCAGAAATAAAATATAATTTATACATACAACGACAAATCAAAAATGTCAATATAGATTTTTCAAAATTCTTGATCCCACACATTGTTTGCCATCTAAAGAAAATTATAATATTATAATAATTGGTTCATTTACATTTTTATTGTTGTATTGTTCATTCTACAAACTAACGACGACTTTATTTGTATACGAGAATAATAAAAAAATTTTTAATAATAAATGAGAATAAATGCTATTCTAGAAGAACAAATGGTGTTAGAGTTTTAAGTTAATAAATTAGTTATACAGTAATACCATCGTTAGTATTCCAATACCTCTGTTATCGTTAAAATGAAGAAGCTTTTCAGTCTGTGTGAAGCGGAAAACTTACCCAATGGGTTACTTCTTGTATTGGTATTACTGTTTTTGCTATGGTACGTGCAGTACCATTGGAAAAGAAGGTATTTATACCGAGCAGCAAGACAACGGCAAGGTCCTATTTCTTTACCATTTGTGGGAAATGCTTTGTACTTCTCAGGGAGTAGTAATGGTAAGAATTACCGGAATTGCCGCTGCCGCTTACAAAAAAATACATTTTTAGAAATTCTATCTAAGGCGTTTCGATTAATTAGTTTATACGAGTCTCCCTTTCCTTTTTGGTTAGGCTCAAAATTATGTTATGTCGTTGATAAACCTGCAGATTTGAAAATTGTAATAAATAATCCAAATGCTTTAGAAAAAGATGACATGTTAAAGTTTATGGAATTGGTGTAGGGACCGGATTATTCACAGCTCCAGTCGCTAAATGGAAACGCAACAGAAAAATCATAAACCCTACTTTTAATCGGACAATTTTAGACAATTTTGTTGCAGTTTTCTACGAACAGTCAACCATACTGTTGGACATTTTAGAAAAAGAAGACGCAAAAGGAGAATTCGATGTCTACTGCTACATTAGTAGGTGTTTACTGGACATTTTTTGCGGTAAGTTAGAGAATAACTTAAAAATAATTTAATACGAGATTTTTGATAAAGAAACATCTGTGGGCATAACGGTAAACGCCCAAACCAACAGTTCAGAGTACTTAAAATTGTCCACCAGGTAAAGGTAATCAATTCTTATTAATATAAATGAACTGAAATTAATGCTTTTAGGACAATGGAAATTATTTATAACCGAATATTTAAGGTTTGGTACCACCTTGATTTTATTTTCAATTTTTATTGTTGTTTCTGATGCAGTTCTATATGTGTATTATTAAAATTTTGTTATTGTATCATAATTTTAGTGTAACTCCATTAAACTCTATTTACTAATGAATTTCTTCTACTTTGCATGAATGTAATATCTTAAGTATAGACCCCTCCTCTTGCTACTAATCAATTAACACCAACTGCTTCTTCTTCTCTCCCCTAATTTTTTAAACAGGACCCGCGAAAACTACCGAAAAATATGTAAAGGACGAGATACAATATCTCCAATATTTGATGAAGGTGTTTTGTTTATGTTTTATCTCAAGGCAGAATAAAATTAAATAAATGTTTATAGAACCACAGAAAAGAAAAACTTTTCTTCAACTTCTAATTGAATTGTCAGAAGATGGCTCTGTGTTTACTAATAAAGAGATTTGCGATGAACTGGATACTTTTATGATTGCGGTAAGTAAACACTTTTCATAAAACTTATAATAAGTTTCCGGTTAGGCAAACGACACTACCGCTTTGTCAACCAGTTTTTTGTTAATTATGCTTGCTATGCACCAAGAAATTCAGGTACTAGAAGTTTTACCTTCTAAGTAATCGTACTAACTTTAAATATGTAGGAAAAGGTATACCAAGAAGTTATTGATGTACTAGGCCCAGATCGAAAAGTAAATCACACCGATCTGAAAAAGTTTCCATACATGGAAAGAGTTATTTACGAAACCTTAAGAATTTTTCCTGCAGGTCCTATTTTAATTAGAGCAGTTACAAAACACATTCAACTTGGTATGTATGTCATTTCAAAAATTCAAACCACCATTATTTATCAAATTTCAGAAAAATGTACTTTACCAGCTGGATCTTCGGTAGCAATGTTTATATTTGGTTCACATTGGAATTCTTCTATATATCCTAATTCTTTCAAGTTCGATCCAAATAGATTTTTACCCGAAGAAGTTGCCAAACGTCACCCTTATTCTTGGCTGCCGTTTTCAGGTGGACCTCGAAATTGCATTGGTGATAAATTTGCCTTTTTAGTCATGAAAACTATGCTCGCAAATATCATCAGAAAATATAAATTGTTTACAGAATACAAAAAAGTGGAAGACATTCGATTAAAAGCAAACGTGACGCTGAAACCTATTGATGGATTTAAGATGTCCATAGAACTAAGAGATTAATTGTTCTTTGTTTGGTGTGATGAATAAAATAGTTACATACAAGACAGTTTTGTTGTATTATAGGATTTAGAAATTATGACGAGAATTTTGCTAAGGGCAAAGGAGGGTTTTAATTTATTTACTCTAAACATTGTCAATGATACAAAAGATCATCTTTTGTCGCTTAATACAGACAATTGACTATTTATAGTCCAGGAAATGAAACTGTTTGTCTAGTAATTCTTTCAAAATGCATCGATTTACTTTAACCTTTGATAGTAGGTAGGGAATAGTCTAAGAATCAAAATTTATATTATGCCGGGGAGAGCTTTTATCCTATCTCTAGCGTAAATTTTTTTGGACTAATTCTAAACAAACAATATATTATTATATTTATACTAATGCCAGCTAAATGTAAACAAAAAGAATTTAATTCGCACGTTATCGAACTATCGTTACAAATTATGTCAAGAAAAAATCGATAGCTCCATATTGTTGACAACATAACTTCTTTCTTACGTTGTTTTCCTCTTCTCAACTTTTGAACTTAATAATTTTCCTAACTGTGTTGGGAGGATTATTTAGCAGGTTGCATTTGAAACACTATAAGCACTTTTGGTTGCCGACGTTTCGACCTCTGAATTAAGACTTGTTGGTGTAATAATGCCGTCCCTTTGAATTACCTTTTTTCAAAATTCCAAACAAAACGTCGGCAACCAAAAGTACTTATAGTGTTTTAACTACAACCTGCCAATAATCTCCCACAGTTGGAAAAATTAATAAGTTCAAAAATAACTAAGTTTAAAGAAAATCGTTTAAGTCGTTATAGGCTAAGGAATGAAATTCTCCCTTAATTGAGTTTTTGTAAAAACTAAATTAGCCATTTTGAAAACATTCTAATATACTATCCAAATTAAAAAAAAATCGTTAAATTCGAGGTAATCGAGTTTAAAGTACCTCTAAGAAACCTCTAGAAAATCCTAAACATAAAATTTGATAAAAATTGTTCTATTCGTTTCGCAGCTAGGTCAGAGTACATACATTTGTACTACATACATTTTTTACAAAGCACAATCACAATACTTTCTTTCTAGGTATGCGACAACGTAAAAATGAGAAAAGCATCTTATTAACTTGACATATGTGTAATTAGTATAAAAAAAGCAATAGCATCCTCTTAACACAATATTAATTGCATAATTAGAAGGTTGCCAATTATACTTCATAATTAAAAATCAAAACATCGAATAATATGCATTTACGTCTTTTCTGAAAAACAATGCACGAAACTGATTAAGTTTGAAAGCCAAGTCATTAGTGGATGAGAATATTCTAAGAATTTTCACATTTTTAAAACAATGTAATTATTCAAAAATTTAAATTTTTGTTTTCCTTTATTCTATTAATTTTATGAAATTTTATATAGTTGCAAAAAATGTTAAAACGTTTTTTAAGTAATACGTCCATTTTACATTTATAATATTTGCTCAGTATCGTCCAAAAAGTATTTTGTTTGTTTAGTAGACGTTTTTATAGTAATGCACTTATTTTATATTTAGGTTCTAATACAATGTGGAACATTGATGCAGTTTATTTGTGAATAAAGTCGGTCCCTATGTCACCAAGCGCCTTAAAGAGTTGATGGCTAAGCCCAATATCGTTCAAAGAAAGTACTACTGTATTGAAAGTTCTCTATTGTAGATTTTGATATTTTATTTGAACCCCTTAACTGGGTTTCCCCCTCTTGCAATTGCAAATTCAGTAATTCAGAATAAACGCATTTTATGCCATCCTATCATTTTAATCTTACCAAATACAATATATATTCACTCAAAAAAGTTAGTAGACCCTAGACACTAGAAATCACGTTGTTCATCATAAAACTCTAGTTCTTCTTTTTCTAGATACGCAGATATATTTAATTCAAATATATAAAATCTGGAGATTACCTCGTCTGCAGTCTTCATGAGTATGAATCAATCACATTCCAATTTCAGTTTTTTTTCATCGAGTAAGAGATATGCAGTTCATACGATATTCTTTTAACCTTTACACCATCCTACCTGAGTTCTATCATTTCAACTTTCTTACCGTCGTCCCAGTCGCTCTAGCGAGGGTAACGATCAGTGAATCCAAGACTTCTGACTAAATCTTACGCTAACCATTTCATTAAAATCTCAAAATTGCAAAGTGTATTGACCACTTTTTGAGAGTGTATGTTCATCTTTAAGTTACACTCAAAGAATTTCTTACAACAAATAAAATAATAAATATTAATCCATAATGTTTTCACTCGGCTTTGCTCGTCGAGCTTGGTGGAACTGATCCTCATTACTTGGCATAGACCAGTCCACTATACGTTGCCACAATTCTCCCACTTAATTTTCTTCACGACTATTGTCTCATACTCTTCATTCATTGTGGTTCATTTAAAAGGCGTTTTTGGTATGGAGTGTGTTCTGACAAACCCATTTGTTTGGTAAGAGTACTCTATGATTTAGAATATCAGATTATTATTTGCAGAGTAAAATCGTTAACAAGACTTACCTGTTTTGGATTCAATAGATTCTTTTCATTTATTGTAGAGGTAGGTCAGTTTCTTCACAAAGTCAAAAATAGGTTTTCTACTTCTTGAAAAGTGTTCTCGTCACATGCAAAGCAAATGACTTTGGATTATTTATACACTTACGTTTATTTCTGAACATTGTGGTTTTAACTGAAATTTTTTATCATTAAGAAATATATAATGATAACAAATTCGTAATAATTTTTTTGTAAAAAAGCTCATTAAATCTCTCTAAAATAATGTATAACTAATACACTATCAACACTAATAATTAATAATTAAAAATATTAAGAACGGGAATGGTGGGGACCGATGAGAAGATGCACCACGCATTCCCTCTTTCAATGTCTTATCCGTTGCCTCAAAAATTCCGTCGGTTTATATTCACCGTAACTTCCTGTAGTCATATACTAACATCACGTAAAAATTTAAAACATTGTTCACCCTACGCTCCAAAGGTCTTGAACTCGATAGGAATGAACATAGAAAGTGGGGAAGAGAATAATATTTTCCTGTTTCTTTTTCTCAGCATTTTTTGCTGCCCATCTAGCGTTGGAACATGTGGATGTGACATAACTAGGTACTAGAGTGTCTACGCATGTCACGTTCCAAATAACCGAATGACCCAGCTTTCAGACTGATAGGGACATACCATCTGATTGTTTGCCGTCTGTCCGAGAAAGACCAGGGGCTTCTAATATGGCAGGAGTATCAGCAGAAACAGAAACTGCGAATTGTCTAGTTCAAAAGTGAATGACGAAATATTATGGCTGATGATTTCGTATAGTTTAGACAATGATGCCAGTAATCTACATGTGTAGAACATACACAACGAAATGGTTCGAATAATTGACATCCAAGACACAGTCTTATTGTTTTGTTATCTAGAAGGGTGCTAAGTGTTGAAGATGGAAGAGAATTGAACCAAGCTCCTGATTCAAGTGTAGTTACAGTGAAGAACCGGGCTTTTTTAATATCATTTGCAGCCAAATTGAGTAACCAGTTCTTGGACTTTAAGGTTGAAGGTTTGTTCCAAGATTTCTGATTCCGCTGTGGGAAGACACCGATAGTAACTCACACTCTGAGACTTCACACCAAAGCATCTCCGCTTCATTTTGATTTATGTTTGGTATGAAGAAAAGAGAAGACAGGAGAATGAAACCCACTTTCTTCATCGTCATGTACAGTGTTGATAGAAAACAAGGTATTGTTAAATCGATAATCATAATGAATCCCAGACTACCCGCATGTTGGAGATTCTGTACATTTTTTTTTCATATTCAGCAATAAAACAATTGGTTTCAAATGACCTCATTTGGGGAAACAAAAATTATCCGAGTTAATTTTGTGCCGAATTTAAAGTAAGTACAATGGGAAACGATAAACTTTTACCACCATGTGGCTGGAGCAAAATACGTTGGCAAGTTTAAATTGACAAGGTATAAAGTACGTTGGTAGCTATGAATTGCTAAAAGGAACCAGAAGTGACTGTGTTTATTATTTTTATTTTTTAATGAGGGAATAACACTACTGTCATTTATTTTTCCAGTAACATGGCGGTACAAACTTAACCTTGCAGATTCAGGGTCAATTATATCATCAAACAGATTGAGATTAAACCGCGTATGCGCATTATTTTCTAAACGTTTGCACACCTTACGTTGCTCTTATATATATTTACATAGATAGGGCATTGGAAGATTACATATTGTTCTAAAAAAGAGATATAAACTTAATTGGCTTATTCAAAATGCTCATGCACAACGCGAACAATTCAATGGCGAATTTTAGGTTTAAAAAAAATTAATTAGTGATGTGTACTATTTTCAATGGATATATGCAAGAATAATTATGTTGTTGTTAGAAAATTAAAAAAAGATAAGTACTTTTAACTGTCGTATTCATTGGTACGCGATAGTTTATAATAAAATTGTTAGAGGGCGCAATTTGTAATAATACCAGTTTTTTTGATTTTATTCAGAAAAATTTAATCATACGGTATAATTATGACATCATAAGCGGAGAGTAGATTAAAGTTGTAACAAAAAACGTAAATAAGGCAATTTGATATCTTTATTCCTTCCAGAGTTATGGCGAAAAGAAGACTTTATAACCGTTTAATTTAATAGAACGGTAAAAAATCATAATCAACTGTTAAAAAACAAGTTAAATAAATGTTCAAATTGACGCCACTTTGTAAAATACAACTATTCAATGGATATATGCAAGTATGATTTTGTTGTTGTTAGGAGATTAAGAAAAACTCAATTATTTTGTTGGAAATCCGTAATAACGATGATTTCTTAATTTTCCTGTACTCTGTATAGAAAATATAACTTACTTGTGTAGAGTGAAATTGTATTCCTTCGTTTGCACCAATTTACAAATGTAAGACATATTAAAATATGAAATACAGTTTAAAATAAAAGGAACATTGAAAAGCAAATAAATGTTAGAAAAATACAATAGACGTTAATTTAAATTCTAAAAAAATTATAATAAAAATATGAATAAAGTTCTCGAACCTTCAATTTAAGCAAAATAAGTAGCCATAGTATTCCTAAAGTGTATTAAATTCTAAAATTACTCTAGAAAACACTAACACCAACAAATAATATAATAAAAAATATAACACACGTCAAAAAATTATTTAGAAAAATCTGCAATTTCTGTTTACATTATTTGAGATTGCGCACGCGCATTTTGAATAAGCCGACTAAGTTTCCATCTCTTTTTTAGGAACGATACATAACACTAGTAAACAGTGGTTTTGTTGCATGAAGTTTTATACCTGATTCTAAAAGTACTTACCTCACTAATTTCAAATTTGAATTCCCTTTTCCCGTAGCAGCTCTAGTTATTCAGATATGAAGCGGAGGAATTTTTCTAAAAACTATTCCAGTTTTTAAGCAAAAATTTTTTATTATTAAAACACTAAGAACAGAACATTTTCTTGTACGATTTCTTTGTATGAGCTGATTCAGGAGTACTACTCTGAATGCTCCATTAGTAATCGGCTAATGCGAATATCTTGATGGAAGAGTTCTCCCTGTTCTTCACTCAGGCTCTCAGGGAAACGCTCTAAATGGCTAAAGAGAAAATTGCATCTAAGTCGCTGTAAGTTCAGCATTAGTTTCTGAATGTGTTAATGGTAGTCAGCCAACATTTGATTTCCTAAGAAATTTTTACTAACCAAACAAACTCATTCCAAGCAGATTTTTAACAACTGTTATGCAACTGGTAAAATATGGATCATTTAATAATTTTCTGATCTGAGGACGAATAAAAATACCAGATCTTATCTTTTCAGTACTCAGTCTTGGAAACTGCTAAGATTATTTAATAATTTTATAAGCACAAAGTAAGGTAACTAAT
Source organism: Abscondita cerata (assembly GCA_030710515.1). Classification (NCBI taxonomy): domain Eukaryota; kingdom Metazoa; phylum Arthropoda; class Insecta; order Coleoptera; family Lampyridae; genus Abscondita; species Abscondita cerata. The sequence goes on from JALBCR010000634.1 coordinate 100,462, forward strand.
AAATCATAACTTTATTCTTAAATACAAGAAGGTGTTTAGTGGTTATAATGATAGCGTTCACTACTCAACTCAAACTATTTCCATTAATATGTACCAACCTAAAAAAACTAAAACATACTAAAGTTTGAATATTTCTAACAGAAACATTCTTGTAATATACTTAATCTATAAATAGACGCCAATCATTTGAATCAAAGGTGTATAATCCCATTGCAGTCATTAAGCCAGAAATATTGTTGCGAAATATAAAATCATCCTCTTCAGAAAAGAAAGGGCGTAAATTCCTTTCCCGACTGCGATAAACGGATAAAATTGTGTCAGGTGTTACAAGATTTCTTTCTTTCAACCGAGAAGCTAGAAGTTCTGATCCTTGCTTAGAAAGTCTAAGATTTTTGATCAGGTCATTTAGATCATTTTGATTGAAAGGTCGAGGTTCGGAAGGGCAATAAAAGTCACTATCCTTTCCATCAGCACTATCTTCTGAACGTTCTGGCGATGTTAGAGTGGATGTACTAGGATGGGACTGTGGTACTGACGCATCACTAGAACTCAGAATAGGCCTAATAGCAGATTCCAAGCTGTGATAAATCCTTCGATTTATTCCAGTAATGCTCACAACACAAAAATAACAGTCATCGTGATTGTTTGATGGTTCACGCCAGATCATGGGACTTCTGAACTTAAAAGTCTGCGTTTTTCTATTTGCCCACAAATGTAAAGACTCGACACAACTCTTACACACTAAATTTGGGATCCAAGGTTTAACATTTATTTCTAATGGCTTTCCAAAGTAGTCCATGTAAGCGTGTTTCACAAATTCAAACACATTTAAAAGACGTAGAATGTCATACATGATATAGAGGTAGAAAAATTTTCTAAATTAAAAGCATTTTGAAAAGAAAAAATAAATATTATACCCTCAACAAATCAAGAGTATTAACAAGTAATCATCTGTAAACTTTTTTAAAAGTTTCTTTAAGGTTAATGGAAGATTTATATTTCATAAATTCTCATTTAAGATGTTGCAATCTTTGGTGTGAGTGGAGAGTTTTGATCTACCAAATTGGTGCCTTTAAAAACTGTGAAAATTTTGTTTTGAAATAAGTGAACGCGCTCCCCATCGTCCATCCCATTTTGTCACTAACCGAATGTTTTTATGTTTTCAAGCGATTTTCCATGCATTTACCATATATAGCGTTAATCATTAATTTATAGAAATCTTTTTGAAAGTCGTTTTTTGATTGTTGACGTAGTTGTGTATTTAAATCAATGTATTGTTTCAGCCAAGGTGATTGTTTAAATTTGAATACTCTATGAACTTTGTTTATAAGCATTCCCAATCTTAAATACATTTGCAGATTTCTATAATGAATTACATAGTTTTTCTTTGGATATAAGGTCAATAATAACTTTTAAGTTCAGATTTTGAGTTAGGTGGAATCAAAGCTAATGGTAAATCGCTATGCAATTCATGTAAGCGTTGTGGGTAGTCTAAGTCACATTCGATAATGTATCCAACATTGGAATTGTGTGGGGTATTCAAGATCTCGGAAATATCAAAGTTTTGAATAAATTCAAAATCCCCATGGGGTAGATATTAAGACATACAGGCGTCATATAAGTTATTCACATCGTAGTACATTAAATATGTACTATCCTGATTTGAATCATATCCGGTTTTTATATATTTATTATTTGCCTTTGCATAGCGATTTGAACATTGAGAAACGCCGCCTTTAATTTCTCTTTCAATAAAAAGAATGGTGTCTATGTCAGTAATAAGTTCTAAGAACATGGCATCAAATGTTAAACCTGGAGCACTAAAATATTGAAGAGGGTCGAGGGAGTATGTTTTTAAACAAGTTTCCCGAAGTGCTTCAAATGCGTCTGCCAGAAGTAAAACGTCTGTTTTTAAATATAAATCTGAGTATTCATCGATTGTCTGAATATTGAAAGTGTTCCTTACGTTCACAGCATGACAATAATCTTAATCGGAAATGTGTTGATCATGTAATTAACTATAAAATTTAATTTTTGATGGCAAGTTTTTTCGTTAAGCTTTTCCCACGAATCAATATAATCGTAGGGAAAAATTCCGTTTCTATTAATTAAATTGAATTCTTCAATACTAATACAGTTGGATGCAGTTATTAATTCTTGTTTATTGTTTAAATTGTTTGAAAGCTTATCTAAGCTTTGAGACATAAAACGGAAGGAATCTATAAACCTGAGAGAAATATTTGTTTCTGAAACTCGTTTTGTAAAAAATATATATTTTTCATTATTTATGGGAAACAATTTAATCGTTCCTTCAAAAGATGATGACAATTCTTTTACAATGAAATGTGCGTAATATCCGCTTAAGTTACGAAATACCACAGGTATGACATGATCGTTTTTGTAATTCAAATTGCAACACTGATGAGCCACGCCCCTGTAAATGCCCGTCTGATGTTGATGGTCGTGTACACGAATTTCATTATCTGAAATTGGTTTTTTGCAAATATGACATGTATCGGTGTTAACAAAATCATGAGTTTGGGTAACATCAAGGGTATTCATCGGTACAATTGCTTGTAATTTATCATTACAATAAAAAGCAATACTTTTCAATTCATTTATGAACCAACGAATGCAATCTTACATTTGATATATAGAGAACTTTGATAAACGATTATCGTACGAACATTTAAAATAATATGCTACACTATACGAAATATGTTTTTAATATGATGAAGTTTTAGAATTTTGTAACAACTGATTCGTTTCACAGCAATTTTTTAAAATACATTCTAGGTCGGCATAAATGGAGAAAGGAACTTTCTCTTGGTAACGATAATTTTTAAAAGACAAAAACTTATCTGCTTCTTTTGGTAATTTTATTCTACAGTTATTTACTTTTACACAGTTTACCTTACGTTTTTCGAGCAAACTAACTGCTTCGACAAAAGACCCGACATGTTTTTAATCCAAACGAAATGATATACTAGAAATTCATCATCTAATAGGATATTGGTAGAATTGGAGTTTGAAATTAACGACAACATTAATAAGTTAATTACTTCAATATCTTTTTTAACGTTAGTGCTTAGTTAACACGGCAAAATTTTTTTGTTTTCTATGCAGTAAAGATTTACAGCTAATTTATTAAGATGTTCAAATTTTCGTATATCTTTTATAGTCATAAGAAATTGAATACCGTCATAATTTAACACATCACTGAAATGAGGATAGGAGGACATTCTATTAGAATTTTTGTTGACTAGGAATAAAGCCGAAACTACAGCCCAAAGGAAACAATTACTATCATTATTTTGAACATTAATTACAGCGTGATTATTTTGAATAAAACTTGGAACGGACACGTATGTTGAGTATCCTACTTTTAAATGGTCATATCTGTTAATATTAATTTTTAAACCTAAAATTTCTAATAAAGCCCAACCAGAATCTTTTTCAGAAAACTCTTGCAATTTTGTCATGAGTTTATCTATGACATTGTCATGATACCATTTTTTCAAATTAATAGAACAATCAATTGGATAATTTTTAGTAGCAAAAGTTTTTAAATCTATATCTCCGTTATTAGGTTTTATAAAATTAGCAGATAAAATTACGTTTACTTTAACCATAGAATCTGTTAAAGCTTTTTAATTTTAATTGAAAAACATTTAAATGATTTATTAAAAAATACTAAAGGATCCTTAATGTCAACGCTTGATATCATACCAGTTCTTATTCTGTTATTGAAGCACGACTCGACGTCTTCCCACTTAGCGTTGCATTTGTTTCGTTTTTGTGTTGCCGTTGATAGGAGACCCGTGCCAGATTTTATTAGAAAGCTATTTGTAAGCTGTTTAATTTTGAATTTGTATTATGTGAGGCATGCTAAACTTGCTTCTAGAGATGAAGCTGATTCAAACACATTTTCTTTATAGATCTTGTTTTTAATTGCTCTGCGAACTATTTGTATAGTGCGATTGATGTAAAATAGTATATTATCAATGTCTTCCAATTTTTTTATTTTATCGACATAAACTCGTAATACACTTATCGAACGTTTACACAAACTTGTAACACACTCTATTTAGCTGACATTTAAAAAATAACATGATACCTAATAGATGTACTTATATATTTTCAACAAAATTGTAATGTATCACGGGGAGTGAAACTGTACACTAGAAAATATGTAGGACATTGATCTAAAAAGAGGATAATGACCGTCGACCTCAATCACGTTTATTGACCTAGATTGAGGAGAATCACAGGGAATTTGATATCAGAGGTTTAATATGAGCCAAGAAAATATTTTGTAAACAGTAGAAGAATTATCTTACGTGTCAGCGTAACTTGATACTTATCACTTCCGGTAATAACGTTTTTTTTTATATTACGTGTCACATTTTTTAAATTGCTGACTTTTTAAAAATCCCTACCAATTATTTTATAACCGGAGATTTCCGAAGTTTCAATGAAAATGAAAAAGTGGGGTTAAAAATGGTAAGGGTAATCATATATATTTAATAAAAACTAAGAGGATTATTATTACTGTCTGATAACATAGTAAAGATGAACTCTTTCAAACACGAACTGCCGAGAGGTAATATAAAAATTTGAATAATGATTTAATATTAATTATTTGATATTTTTTAAAAATATGGTCCAGTGCCCGATTGATCCTTGTCATGTTATGCTGCGGCACCGATTAACAAAACACATGTGAAAGTGTCACCCGCAAGAGGCAAAGAAAGAAAGTGAGAAGAACTTCAAAAGAAAATTAGAAGAATGGGAGCAGTTTGAAAAAACCAGAACTGCTCCCATCATCCCATCTTGCAGTGGTGACCTTCCACAACCGTTTGAGGACTATGATGATGATCTTCCATCCTCTGTGGTGCCGCAGCCAAAAATAAAATAATTTACCAATTGTATTATAAAAAATAAATAAAACAAATAAAAAAGTTTTAGAATGTTTTAGTTTTTCTATTTAATTTAGCAAGTCATATCAAGAAAATGAATTAAAACTGAATATGCTAAAATATGAGCTATGAGTAACCTTATCAGCAGTTCACCACTCTAAACAAGAAAGACACAATTAAAAATCTGAATATGTTAAAATATGATCTTGAATACATCATATGCCTCTATCTAGTAAACAAGTTTCTGAAAAGTTATCCTTGTAAATATCGTTTTTTAAATTGGTCTAGAAAATATAGTATTGTGTGAAATTGTATTTAGTCAATACCTTCTAATTGTTTATGGCATATGTACATACTTTAATCAATAGAAAAAAACATCACACTCTAAAAAATGTCACTGCTGTCTAATTTAGTTTGTTAAAATGTTAACTTTAGTTTTTAAAGTGTCAAATTTAAGTTCCGGTTTCATATTTCATTAGGTGTTATATTTAACTTACGGTTTTAAATTACATTTGTGTGGTGTCAATTTTCACTTTTGGAGTTACATATTTTACTTCCGGTTTCAAGTTACATTTTTGGGGGTGTCAAATTTTACTTCCGGGCCATATTTCATTTTTGAGGTGTTATATTTCACTTCCGGTTTCAGGTATCATTTTTGGGGGTGTCAAATTTCACTTACGGTGGCAAATTTTACTTTTTGAGGTGTCAAATTTTACTTACGGTGTCAGATTTCAGTTTTTGAGGTGTCAAATTTTGCTTACGGTGTCAGATTTAATTTTTTGAGGTGTCAAATTTCACTTACTCAAAAATAAAATTTGACACCAAAGTAAAATTTGACACCCCCGAAAATGTAACTTGAAACCGGAACTAATAATTCACATTTTATACACTTTTATTTTGTGCAATTTATTTCATTTAAAACGTACATTGTATATAAACAACCTATGATTACCTTCAAAAATATAGAAAATATTTGTATTTATTTCTTGAATTGTTTTAAGAAATCGATATCTATCTCGTGCTTGCCCTTCCCAATCACCTTTTCTTGCTTGTTGGTAAGCAAACTACCATGTTTTTCACTTCACTTCACATTCTTCTTTGAACTTTACAGTTTTCCCTCTCATTATGTAAAAGTTTCAAATATCTTTAATTATATTTTTACACTTCGTATATTATAACCCCCCCCCCCTGTAACGTGACGTTAATAAAGGTATAAAAGTCTTTAAAGTATTAACAAGTTTGTTAGTGTCTCCATTTCTAATTTAATAAAAGTAATAATGTGGATGTGCTACGCCGAACAATCGTGGCCCAAAGCTCTTAATTTACGTAGCGCTGTTGAACGGTTGGTAGAACAGTTTAGTGCATTGGAGTTCGAAGCCGAACATGAAATAAATTACAATCGGGGATTTTATACCGAGGAAGAGTGTTACGTATTAGCCAAGAAGTATGAAAAAGGGGCAGCTCTTTGTCGGGCATACTTAGCTGACATACTAACTGTTGAGATGTTAGTAGATTTGTTGACTGATATTGGATTAGCTCATTTTGTTGAAGATATCAAAAAGTTTATTGATGGTGACGAAGAATGCAACAGTGATGATGATGATGATGATGATAATGGTGATAACTAAATGATTATTAATGTTCATTATATTATAATGTGAATAATTTTATAGATTTAAACATAATTTGTTATAAATAAAAGAATATCTTTGTATTTTGTATTAATTTATTGAAAACTGTAAATTACACTAACACAAAATTAATTAAAATAAATTTATTGTACCAATGACACAATATTTTTATTGGAATGTATTTTACAATTCGATCGTGAAGAATTAAACAGTATGCTGTGGTTTTATCCGGAATAATAGAATTAGTTTCAAATTCTACTCTTATGTCTACCGGTCCTCTTTTCAGATCCTCTTTTTGTTTGGAACAATCAATAACCACTACAGGTGCAATTTCTTTAAATTCTTGTCTTGTGAATATCGGTTCAGTTTCTTTGTAAAAAATGTTGATTGAAAATCTGTAAACATTTCATAAAGAAGTGCAAACTGATTTTTTTTAAAATTCAAATTTAAATTGTCATAAGGGTAAACGGTATCATTTAGAAACACTTTAATATTACTTAAATCACAATGATCGAAATGACTAAAATTTTTGCTTAATTGATTTTTTCTATCTGTTTGAAACGCAATAATTAAACATTGAGGTTTTTCTACGGTAGTTTTAATAGCCCAAGTTTGCTTCTGAGTCTGCGGTAATAGGGGATACTCGTGTAACTCTCGACTTCGGAACGGAATATACAGTTCTCTTGCATTCTTAACGACGTCTAGTAATCTTAGCTGTTCTTTGATGGCAACTGATATGTGCGGCATTCGCCAAGCTATTTTATGTAGGTGAACCTTAATATTTTTTGTTAAATCGTTTAGTATTAAAGCATTATTATCAGTATTACTTCGAAGTAACACTAATTCTTGTCTCGAATTTATTAACACTTCTTTAAAATTGTCGCACAATCCCAAGACTAATCTAAACGGCACAACAACATCAAAATATCCACTAGCTTCATCAATTAATGTAGGACCTTCTTTTGGAAACCAACCTCTGTTTTGTAGCGCTTTGCTATGTTCATTATTATACGTAACGTATCCTTTTAGAACAGATGTAATTCCAGGATTTCTAACACGATCGACAACGTTTCCAGTTATTTCTAGACGAATTTCATCGAATAACAAGAAAATACCCATGTTAACAAATTTGACATTGCTTGTGTCCATAACGGTTTCACCGTCTTGTACTTCTACTTTTTCTTGAAAATGTAAAGAACTGTACCAAGGAAGGGTGTATATATAAAGAACTTAATGCATATGGTGGGTAGGTTCGTTTTTCAGCGTAAGCAATAGCATTGTGGAATAGAGGACTTTCAGTGACATTTAAAACTCTAAAATTCATTTTCTTAAACTTTTTCGTAATTTAAATCCCAGAGGTTTCAAGAAATTTTGATTTTCCCTTGTTAACTGTTGATCTCGGTGATCAAATGATTGATTTTCTTCTCTTGGTTGTATTTATGTTCTTACCAACAGATTTGTATTTATTAAACACTATACCCATAATTGTATTTATCAGCACTTTTGACTATATTTCCATCTTGATCTGTTATTTTAATAATAACTTTCTCTATTTGCTTGGTGTTGATTTAAAGATAAATTACATTAGAAGCGGTTTCAATAACTTTATATCCGGGAGGAACTGACGGAAAAAACTCGTGAAGAACGTGTACTTGTTCTCCGTTTCTGTATGCACCAGAAACGATATTACATTCAATACATAAAGCATTTACTTTAGATATTTTAGAGAGATAATCTGATACATGCGTTTTGCCCGCTTTTAGTTTTCTGTTTTTAAAACCCAACAAAGTTCCAATTGAATCTGTTCTGGTAAAATCAATATCAAAATTTGCTTTAATTTGACATCTTAGGGTGTTATTGTTTCCATCAATGTTTAAATATAGTGGAATAGTGGAATTTATTCTTTAGCATAATTATCAAGTTCTTTGATTAAGTATTTGTTGAGGTCATCTATTTCGTAAGCACCTTCACTTATTTTCATAAAAAACTCATCACCGTTTTGCAGTGTAAAATAAAATTTGTTATTTGTGTTATCTACGTTTGCAATTGAATTAAAAGTTTCTAAATTGATCAACCCCAATACATATTCACTAACGTCTAACACAATAGGGGAATAATAATTACTCAAAAGTATCGAATCTGTACCAGACAATGTAAACGTTAATAACATGATATTTGATAGGCTTCAATAAAACAACTGAATTTTAAAACTAAATATATTGTTAGTTATAGTTATACAAAAATTGTAAACACAGATAACCGCAATTTACAGTATTGAATGATTGAAGGTTTTTATGATTATAGTTTATTTCGCAAGGTAACTTGCTGTTTAAATACTGTATTAATTCCATTGGCGGTTGTAAATTTCCAAAACTATCAAAATAAAATGAGCAATTTCAATTTTTCGGTAAGCAGTCCAATGTGTTCCTTCTCCTTCTTCGTCATCTAAATTTACTACAGCTAAACTCAGCAAACAAGATAGTTGGAGAGGGGGATACTGGCGCTATAGAGCTTGTAAGGTACATTCCGAAAAAAAGTATTTAAATGTGATTTATTTGATACACACAAATGTATTGTGTGCTGCATAATATGTGTAAATCTTTTAACAAGATCAAAACGGAACAAATTTATAAACAGAAAATTAAGAATTTGAAAGAAATACTGTATTAAACTTAATAACAATATCGCAACATTTTTAGTAACAATATTCAGTTCTACAGAAACATTTTAAATAATTTTAAAGATTTACAAATTTTCTTCTGCTTATTTTAAATGTATTAGATTTATATTTAATCTAATGAATGAATAAGTTATTTCCTTGGCAATAACACAAATTAATTTTTAAATTAAAAAAAAATAAATTGAACAGAAATATAATTTAAACAATTCCATTAATTAGTTTCATATTCTTCTTCCGAATTTGTGTCATCTTCCGACAAACCAGTATTCACTACAAATTCCAATTTTTCCACTACTTCGTCAAGTAATCCATCATTCTCCCACATTTCTTGAGCCAATTGATCCACATGCTTGCACTGTTTTTGCCAATCTGATGCTGTGACTTCTGCAAAAGCGTTTCTCACTAACACCTCGATATCCTTGGCACTTTGCTGTACGTTCTTCATTGCGACTTTATGTTTAACTAAGCTCCATATGAATTCGATTGGATTAAGGTCGCAATGATATGGAGGCAAGCGTAAAACAGTATGTCCATTTTTTTTAAATTTCATCCACATAGAATGTTTTAGTGTGGCTAATCTTATTCACCAGTTCTAACAATTCAGCTTTCCTTATGTCCCCAGTTGTTGAAACCTCATTATTTTCAAGCCAGTCTCTAATTTCCTGCTTTCGTGTGGCTTGGGTAGGGGTTTGTTAATTTGAACACTGTGGTATGGTGCGTTATCCATAACAACGATCCCTTTTGGAGGCAAATTCGGAATTAACTGTTTTTCAACCCATTGTATAAAATTGTGATGATTCATGTCATCGTGGTAATCTCCTGATTTGCTCTTAGATTTGAAAATTAACAATGCGTTGTTTACAAATCTATATTCACCACCTGCGTGTACAATAATGTATCGCTGACCAGAACGATCAGCTTTATATACACCTGGTTGGTCCTTTGACTGCCAGCATTTACTCACCCCATAAGATGGGTGAATAAAAGTTTCGTCGAAATAAGTAACCGGCTTTTCTTCTCTCCGAGAGCAGCGTTTTCCCTCCATTTTCGTAAATAACGAGAACGCCAAGCTACGATATCGTTACGTTCCATAAGTAATTTTCTTCGATTTTCACATTTTTTAAAGTGGAAGCCAATTCTTAATAGATGCCTTCGAATAGTTTCTTGTCCGCCAGTGTAATTAATCTTATCTTGCATCTTGCTCACTAAAATTTTTAACGTGGGCACTTGCTTGTCAACCGTGTAAACCTCTTGCACTGTTCTTTTTAAAATTCCCAAATCACACTCATCCATCATTATTTTGTTGGATCCTCCGCTTTTCTTTTTTTTTGATGGTGATTGCAGTAGTTCACTGTCAGTCGCAGCACCTTCTTTTTGATCCTCAAAATAGTAGCCATCGATTTCCCAACAGCAGCCGCTGCAAGTTCAGTTGCCTTCTCTAAAGGGAATGCCCATTCACCAGCAGCTTTTTGTCTATCGAAGAATTGTATAACATTATTGATAATGTTTCGAGCCTCAGAATGTATAGTTTTCTTCGTAGTTCCAGCCATAATAAGATAACCTTAAAACATAAAAATAACATTAAAATTACATTTTATTAAAACACTTAAAATACATACCTTTACTGCGAAAATCAAATGAAGTAGTTTTCAAAAAAACTGATTTTGGTAAACAAGAGTAATACTGTGAGGAATTTGTAATAAATTAAGAAAAAACACGCGAAAAATGTCAGCTCTAAACTGTAAACAATTTGCTTTTACATGCGAATGTACCAACTTAAAATTCTCAAACGTGATTGGTTAAATCATTTATCGTGGCAAAAATTTCAAATTAATTATTTTAGTTGACATACTTTCCGACTATCATGTTTGCTGAGTGGAGCTGTATACCACATTCGTTCATTCATACTCCCGCGGTAGGTAGTGAGTTTTTTATAAATACTCCTCGAAAATTTGATATTTTTAAAAGTTTTACATACTTTTTAGATTTATGTTAGTCAGTGCTCGTTTGAGAGTTTTATGGGTAGTTTTTTCGAAAGTTTCGTGGTCCTAAAAAAAGACCGAATCCTTTCTTATACGGCTTCAAGTATAATCCATTGCTGGTCTTTCCCAAAACAATAGCTTCCATGGTTTTATTATGTCTCTGATTTTCCTTTAGTTGTTTTTTGGTTTGTTTAGCATCATTAACTGCCTTTGCTATTCTAGTTGCACCACCACTTAAAGTTCCCAAAGCTCCTAGTGCAGTAAAAATTGGAATTAACGGTAAAAACCCCCCACTTTTTGGTATTGGTATTACTCGAGTTGCTTTAACTAACTTTTTTCCTTTTAAAGATTTTATTGATTTTACTGCAGTTTAATAGCATTAGATGGATTGTTAAACTTATACCCTTTTATTGCAGATCGTGCGACATTTATTACATCCTTAAAATTCAACCCTTTTCCTTTTTTTAATGAGTTCCTCTTCTTACGTTTGGAGGTTTTATTTTTTTGTAAACAACTCATACCAAGTTTTACTTTAGCTTTCATTGCTGTTGCTACACCAAGTGCTGCAGCTTTTTCTCCAAATGAAGCGTCAGATGAATAAACTCTATCCTTTGCTCTCTCAAATAAAACCAAATCTGCTTTGTGTCTATTATCTAAATTGTTATGTGTGTTATAAGCTATATCATGAACTCTACAAACTTCGTCGAGCTTATTTACACCTTGATCACCTCTAACTAATCGCTTCGACAGTTTTGTTCCGGGACCACAAAATTTATAACCCGGAATGTGGAGTTCGAATGGTAATTTATTAATAACGGAATTTACAAGGCCGTCACCACGACTTTTCTTCACGACAACTTTTCTTTTCTTAAACATATTTGGTTGATGTGCTGTTATTTATAGTATTTGATAGCATCAGTGCTTGATCAATACTAAATGCACCATCCAAATGTAATTACTTTATATGTTTTCAATACACCAATTTTGTTTAGTATTAATCAAAATGCGAACTGTGCAACAGTCTATAACTTTAACGGTATCAAATAATCATTTTCAAATTTCCAAATTTTGCAAAAGACATGGTGAATTGTTATCATCAACAATACGTTGTCTTATTGTGGGACCTTCGAATTGTGGAAAAACACAATGATCAACTTAATTGAACACGGGAACGGACTACGATTTGAAAACGTTTACGTTTATTCCAAATCTCTCTTTCAAACAAAGTATCAATATTTAGAAAATCTTTTAAAACCCATCAAAGGAATTAATTATTTTGCTTACAACGACTTAGAAAACAACATTCCTTCTCCATCGCAAGCAAAATCTAACTCTATATTCATCTTTGATGATGTAGCTTGTGACAAACAAAATTTAATGAGAGAATATTTCTACTTGTGTCAAACTTATAGCCGTATTCCAAAACAGTTGATTCGAGACAACGCAAACTTTCTAATACTATTCAAACAAGATATTAAGAATCTGCATCATGTGTATGAAGACAATGTTAGTACAGATTTAACGTTTGATAAGTTTAAAGAGATTTGTTCATTATGTTGGGAAAACCCATACGATTTTTTAGTTATCGATAAAGAGAGATCTATTGATTCAGGACGGTATAGGAAAGATTTTGATATATTTATTCAACCTCTAGATTCCAATTAATAGGCACGATTAACGACTCTTAAACTACTTATTTAATTATTGAAAAACAAATTTCAAACGGTTGCTTCTTTATTTTAAAGCGATTTCATAAAAGCGTTTAAGTGACAGTTTAAAAGCGGTTAACCGCGCTTAAAACAGTTTACTGTTCTGTTAAACGGTTACAAGTGAACGCTTCAGCGGTTGAGTCGGTTCCTCTTAGAAACGCTTTTTGCGATTAGGTGGCCTTGTTACATTATTGTACATTTTATCCGAAACGTAATAAATTATGAATTTTTGAAGCAATCATTCAAATGAAATAGAATTAACTAAAAGGTTAATTAAAAAACGAGAAGAAATAAAACGAAAATTACAGTTACTAAAATAAGGTGAGGACATTCAAGAGAATGCCTTTCTTCCTATTACTAAACGTCTAGAAACAATATTCGATCATTTAGAAGGTAAAACGCTTAAGCATTATTCTGATAGTGATACACTTAAACCAATTTGAAAATTGAAGAGCGAAACTGATTCCAATCTGAGTATTATAAAAAAAAATTTTTAAATTAAAAAAATAAAAAAAAAAATATTAAAAAAAAAAAAAAAAAAAAATAAAAAAAAAAAAAAAAAAAAAATAAAAAAAAATTAAAAAAAAAAAAAAATAAAAAAAAAAAAAAAAAAAAATTAAAAAATTAAAATAAATTTTAAAATAAAATATTATTTTAGCAACGCATGCAGAAGTAATTTTAATCATAACGAACAAATACTTGGAACGAAGTCAAAGAAATATAGAATTATCATAGGTCCTTTATATTTCAAACAACCAATGAGAATTTATGAGACAGCAAAAAGAACAAATGTGAAATTAGGTACAGAGATGTTGAAAGAGGTTAGCGGTGCACCTTTCGATTACGTATATTGGAATGACCCTAATGAGTTGATTGATCAACTTAAATTATTAGTTGCATCTCAGGCTGCTGGTAATACAAGTCACAGAAACGAAATTGTGTCAATAATAGAAGAACTTCCGAAAGCAGGTATAATCTACTCAAATGACATTGGATAAATTTGGACGACATATAATTAAACATTCTCAAGTATCTGTTGTTAATCAAGAAATGTTTTACAAACACATATTAAAGTTTACCTCTAGTAATATTTTTAATAATAAGTACGTACTAACTCCAAGTAACACTGACTACGTATTTCCACTACAATATGGAATAATTGATAATATATTGATAAATAGAAATGTTGTCTTTATTAATATAAATGATAATACTTTATCAAAAGAAGAAGTGATTAACTATGCTTTACAATTAAGTGATAGTATACCATTCCGATTGAACACTGGTATTGAAGAGGATGTTATTCCATCCAAGAGGGTGCGATTTGTTGACTACGACTTACATTTGAAACAAAATGAAAAAATGTCAGTTAATTTGAATGAAGGCGCAGAGCTAGATATTATTCATTCTAAGAGTGTGCGGTCCGTTGACAATAAATTATCATTAAACGCATCTGAAACATATAAAACTACTTCAACGGATAAAACCTTGTTTGTTGAAATAATTCTTAAATGTCAATTAAATTTGAAGATAATCAGTATTTGTTATGGCTCCACGAAAGCAACTTAAAAAATATAAGCCTTCTACGATTAAAGAAGACGTAGTTTCAAAATTACTCAAAGCAGCAAGAATTAACTTTAAAAGACATCGGGTCATCGTAAATGGTATTAATGAAAATCTACAAGCCGATTTCGTTGAAATGATTCCTTATGCAAAACAAAATAATAATTTTAAATACATACTTGTTGTAATTGATTGTTTTTCTAAATACGTTTGGACTGCTCCTATAAAATCAAAAGATAGTAAAGATGTAGCAAAAGCTATGAAATTAATCCTGCTGCAACTAAAATCTTCGCCAATTCATTTACAAACCGATCATGGTTTAGAATTTTATAATAAAACGTTTCAGACCTTGATGAAGAAAAATAATATAAATCATTATAGTACTTTTAGCACAAAAAAGGCATCAATAGTAGAACGTGTTAATCGTACTTTAAAAAATTTATTGTGGAAACAGTTTAGTTTGCAAGGACACTACAAATGGGTAAATATTTTAGAAAGCATAACAAACCGATACAACAATAGCTATCACCGAACAATAAAAATGAAGCCATCCATGGTTAACAAGAAAAACGAAAACTTATTTTAAACTCTAGCTACAGTAATGTAAAAATTGTTAATGTTAACAATAAATATTTAATTGGTGATCATGTTAGAATAAGTAAAAGTAGACAAATATTTCAAAAGGGTTATACTCCTAACTGGTCAAATGAGATTTTTGTAATAAGAAAAGTTAAATTAACAAATTGAAATTATTGATTTGCTCTAATTCTTTATTATTTAATTCGTTGAATTTATCTTACACTTATTTCGTGACTCATCGACTATCAGGTTAAATAGGGTTGGGCTTAGAATTCTTTGGATCTTATGTTTATTGATCTAACATAGTTTTTTATAGTTTTGCACATACTTGCTTCACATTTTTACGTAATTATTTAACTTGTCTTGCCATGCTATCGATACTCTTTCTAGAACTATAAATGCCGGATGAATTTGAATCGTATGTTTTTTTTAACAAAGTAGTAATTTTGTGTTATAGTGAATATGTGGTTCTCGGCTCTCCTTCCTTTACTGAAACAGCATTGTGATTCATCCATCTCTAGTTTTATGTTTTACCTTAGTCTGTTATCTAAAATGATTCATAGATTTTGGATACTACGCGTAAAATAATTATTTTTCTATAGTTTTCTAAATTATTTATACTCGTTGATTTATGTATTGGTAAAATTACCTTTCCTTCCTAGTCTCGTGGCACTTCTTTTGCTATTTTATTAATCCCTGTTAATATTATGATTACCTCCTCAAGTTTTTTTAACATTTAGCCGTTGTTCCGTAACATCTGATTTACCTATTTACGTAACTAGTTGAAAAATCGACGATTTATTTTAGAGCGTTTTATTGGTCAGTATATTTAAAATTCACCGAACTGAGGACCCTAAATGACATCTTTGTTGGATTAAAATTGCAATTATAACCGTAGGCTCTACAATACAGCATGAAATAATAGTATATTATACACCAAGGGCGATAGCCCCGAGCAGAAATAAGGTGCGTAAGCAATGCGACAGACTTCACAACCATGGTGTATATACTATTATATCCACTACTAGCCAAATTTAAAGCAAAAATTTAAAATAAACATTTTTTCTTGTAAAAATCAAGTAGCAGAAGAATGCAAATTTGGCTTTTTACTAATAAAACAAAAATCAAGTACTCTGATAAGGATTGACATTTCCACTAGTAAAATTTATTTTCAAATAACAATTACAATAAATTATCGTGTTTTTTATAATGGATATGTTGGAAATTAATTGTACACCTCCTGAAATGCGGAAAGCTGCAGAGCAGTTAAATGATGAACTACTGCCCGAAAAATCTAAAAGTATTTATTTAAAAACTTGCGAAACTTTTAAACATTGGTGTATAAGTAAAGGTGCTGCTGTAATTAGTGAAAACGTACTTCTAGCGTATTTCAATGAATATGCAATGATAAGAAAGCATCTTCTCTATGGGCGCACTATTCCATCCTGAAAGCTACCATTAGGCTCAAAGAAAACATTGACATTTCAAATTTTTTTTTAAATTAATCAGCTATCTAAAAAGACAAAATAAAATTATACACCACGAAAGTCCTCTGTGTTTTCAAAAGAAGACATTACAAAATTTTTAACGGATGCAGTTGACGACCTTTACATTGCGATTAAAGTAAGTACACGTTTACAACATATTGTTAATTGATAATAATATGTAAATATTCCTTAATTACAGGCAGTTCTTGTAATAGGTGTTGCGGGGGCATGCCGTGGAGATGAACTGTGCAACTTGCTAGTGACAGATGTTGTAAACAAGGACGATATAATTGTTATAAATATTCGTGAGAGTAAAATGGATCTTCACGAAAATTTGTTGTCACGGATGCTCTGTGGATTTAAATTATAAAAAAAATGTTTGAAACGCAGATCACATATAAACTTACCTCGATTATTTGTTGGGATTAGGAATGGAAAAGCTACAAGGCAGTATATTGGGCATAATACAATTGCACACATGCCTAATAAAATTGCAACTTTCCTAAATTTGGCAGATCCTGATTCCTTTACTGGTCATAGCTTTCGACGAACTTCTGCTACTATTTTAGCGGCTAGTGGTGGTAACACTACAACTGAAACAACATGGGGTTGGAAATCGACGACGGTAGCAGAAGGCTATATTGAGGACTCACTGGTACTCAAAAGGTCAATCGCAGATATGTTCCAAGGGCCTTCAACTTCTGCATCTGTATCAACTGAGTCACAGCATTTACCCACATCGGCTGAATTTTCGTTAACTCCATCATCAGCGCTAGGAGTTCCACCTGATAACATTAATGGAACAAATACTCTACATAATACGGTTATCAATTTACCAACTGCAGTTGGAACAAACACATCAGGTGCAACAATCAATATGACTTGCCACAATTGCACAATAAATTATAACTTGGAAAACAATAATTGGTGTTCATCGTGTTAAAACTTGTTTAAATAAAGTTCTGTTGTTAGTTTTTTGATATAACCAAGCTTCGGCCAAAGAATAAATACTAAGAAGCAACACGCCGACAAAATCCTTTGTTATTTCATGTCATAGATTTTGAGCGCTCATGTCTGTTAGTATTGCCATTGAAATACTCAGAGCCAATTATTATCACCTAAAATACCCGCTACTATTTAAATTTCTTTGTTCTTGTAAATTATTTATCAATGAACTCTATAAAAACACAAAAATTATAAATGTAATATTTTTATTAACTTTTACATTGTTTGTCTGTACTTCTAAATTTATTATTTATATACTTGAGAGCGTAAAAGATTTTCATTCGATAAAATAGGTTGCAAACATATAATTTCGGAAAATTTGAGCGAGACGGTATATATTCATCATTAATAAATAATTTTAGTAGTTCTTTTCCTATTTTGATGAATAGATAATGATTTAATATTTAAAATAAATAAATTTTCTATTTTTCTGACAAAAATCAACATTTGTAATAAGTAAATATACCAAACACTTTGGATTTGTCTTATGTTTCATATGCTTTTTAGCGCAAAAATAAATTTGAGGACGTTAATTCACTATCTATACTTCTACATGTGAAATAATCATGAATATTTAACACTTACTTATACTATAAATATCCAAACATAATAAAGTGCGTTTTCTGTTAACAGATCCAACTCACGAAAATCTTGAAAATGAAATGCCAATGTACTTGTTTTTGAGGTTTATTTTAAGTCCACTACTTGGGTTTTTACAATTTGTGATACGCTTTAGGGAAAAAACTATCACATAACTATTTAAACTCTGCAGTCGTTGTTGCTTCGTTTGGTGATGTTAACTTCAATTGAAGCACTTTCTTCTCGTGTTGCAATATAAGAATGTTCTTCCGTAATTTTCTTTTCCTAGAATGTTGCCAAGCTTTCTGAGTAGTTTGGAGATGTCAAAGGGCATTTATTTACATCGATTCTGAAAACACTTGTATAAAACATCTAAAAATTTCATTTATTGCTTCGCCATTATACCTTGCATCATTTGAATATTGGGTTTCAAAAAATTGACATTTGTAATTCATATAGGAATGGCAATGTGGCAGTAGAGGAACTAGGGCCTGACATACTTTCTTGGATACTTTTTTATAATCGATATTTTATGCAACAGATCGGGTATTCTCAAAATTTTGTTAACCATTCAAAACACCTACAACAAAATGTTTGTAATTTACTTAAAATTCTTCATGTAACTTAATTGCCTGGTTAATTCTCCTTTGGGAAACCTAAAAACTGATTCTACCATCATGTTTAACCTTCCTAACTCCAGGTGGGGTGAAAACTCACCCCAGCGGTCTATTTTTGTTTATATTTCAATGTTACGATTAAAATATCTTTATCATATTGAGTGACATTGTTAATCAAAGTATTCAGTTTAATATAAATTAAAAAAAAAATAAATATCCAAAAAGATCATAACATTATTATTCATTTACTTCTTAAAAATGCACGTGGGGTGAAAAATCACCCGGTGGTATTATGTGTCTTACAAAACTATTTGAAATTGCTTTGTCTAATAATAATGACCGTTTGTTTTTTAACGACTAGAGTATTAGGATTATTGCTAAACTAATGAATGGATTAGATTTCTATTTACCTAAGTTATTTTCGTGTTCAATTGTCTATTGTCATATATCATTAGCTAATATTTATGTTTACAAAAAAAATGCTATTCAATGACAGTAATGAGCATAAATATGGTAAACGTATTTATGTAATTATCTAATTTAATTCCTTCAAATTTTCCATTGGGGTGGTAGAGGTATATAATGGATGCATACAAAGTGCATAGCAAACAGTTGTGTTGAAGTTGTATGTATTGACAGATTGTTTGTTCAATAAGTTTACGATGAGTAAGACAACTAATATAGCTGTATCATCCCGCACAAGGAAGATTGTGGAATTCGCTCAAACTCAAGTCCGAAATTCAGGTACTATATATAATCAAAGTTCCAATTTCAATGGTTTTTATTTTATTACTTTTAGATGAAGAATTCAATTTCGTTGACGAATGTCAGGATAATGATGTTTCTGAAACGGAAGACAACCTGGAGGAGATTAGTGAAGAACGAGATGAGATCGATGGTAATTCTGAGGATAATGAAGAATTTATGGAAATGGATATCGAAGATATGTGGTTTAGCAAAGACCAAACTTTTTGGCTAAAAAACCTCTAATAAGAAGACGGACACGGTCAAAAAATGTAATTAAATGTCCACCAGGAGTATCACGTCAAGCGTCCAAGACCAATAGCATTGTTGAAATTTTCAAATTATTTATTTCCTCTAATATTGTAAATATGATTGTGGAATTTACGAATCAAAAGGTTCAAGAGAATTGGAAAATTCCGAAAACAATTGGAAAGATGTTGACGACATAGAAATATATGCGTTTATAGGTTTATTGGTATGTTCTGGAGCCTGCAAGGGTAATCGTGAACCTGTGAGGATGTTGTGGAATGACGACTTTTCTTTCAAACGGCCAATTTATTCGGCAACAATGTCAAGAAACAGATTCACTCAAATTTCGAGTAAAATGAGGTTTGATAACATGGATACCAGACAAGAACGCAGACAATCGGATAGGATGGCACCAATTCGGAATGTGTTTGATTTGTTTGCTGGTAACTGCAAAAATCATTATAACCCAGGTTCATATCTAACAGTTGATGAACAGTTAGTGCCATTTCGTGGAAGATGTCCTTTTAGGGTTTACATGAAGAGCAAACCAGCAAAATATGGAATAAAAATTTGGATTCTTGCCGATGTCGATACAGCTTACTGCAAAAACCTTCAAGTTTATCTGGGAAAGACAGGCAACGCTCCCGAACGTGATCAAGGAAAAGAGTCGTTATGGATTTAGTTTCGATTTTGCCTCCCGGGCATGGAATTACAACAGACAATTTTTTACGTCATTGGATTTAGCTGAACAATTGCTAGATAAAAACCTAACTATATGCGGAACTCTGAGAAAGAATAAGTCTTTTGTTCCTTTACAATTTTTGCCATCTCCCAATCGACCAGTTTGCTCGTCACTTTTGGTTTGATCAATCTTAAAGAGTCAATTGTATCACTAGATGAGATTGATTTCATTTCTATTACTTCCGGCCAACGGCTAGCAGAATCTATCAATGTAAGAAACATTTTCTCTTTGATTGGACCAAAGAAATCAACATGAACACGATGAAAACATACCTCGATTGATCATAACGTAATTTGTACTGATTTTGGTGGTTCTGGATCTAACCTTTACCGCATGGATCACAGCTTTAACGAGATTCTTTATATCTAAATCAATTCTGGGCCACCAAAAATATGAACGTGCTGTACTTTCATCTTAACAATGCCTGGGTGGGCCGTATGCAACTCGTTTAAGAGTTGTTCACAAACTTTTAATGGAATTAAAACTCAATGACCTCTCATTATACGAGGATATATTGAAAAATTCTTAGCCTACTATAGAACCAAACAAAATTTCAATGTCAAAATATTTTATTACTCAACATATTCTCCTCTTAATTGGATACATTTATTACAGAGAACCTGCAACGTCTCTAGACCTTTCAAAAAAAATGTTTCTTCTTGCTCTGCAAACCAAACCTCCACAGCTTCTATTACCTCCTTATTGGAAGAAAATGTACGACCTTTTAAACTTTTTTCAGTTGAGGAAAGAGGTGATAGTCGGACGGAGATCAAATCGGGTGAATAAGGGGGTGTTCTAGTAATTCAAACCCTAAATCACGAATTTTTGCATGGCAACATGAGACTTGTGTGCAAGGGCGTTGTCCTGCAAAAACAAAACACCTTTGGATAGCTTTCCGCGTCTTTTCTCTTTAATATTTTCCCGTAGAGTGGTCAGTAATGTCGAATAGTAATCTCCAGTTATTGTTCTACCCTTATCCAAAAATCAATCATGATTACTCCATGGCAATCCCAAAAAACTGAAGCAAGAACTTTTCCAGCAGATTTTTGAACACGAAACTTCTTAGGCCTTGGAGAACCAGAGTGTCGCCATTCCATCGAATGTTGCTTTGTTTCTGGATCGTAGAAATGTACTCAAGTCTCATCCATAGTAACAATTCGGTTTAAGAAGTCAACATCGTTTGCCGATGTCGATACAGCTTACTGCAAAAACCTTCAAGTTTATCTGGGAAAGACAGGCAACGCTCCCGAACGTGATCAAGGAAAAAGAGTCGTTATGGATTTAGTTTCGATTTTGCCTCCCGGGCATGGAATTACAACAGACAATTTTTTTACGTCATTGGATTTAGCTGAACAATTGCTAGATAAAAACACTAACTATATGCGGAACTCTGAGAAAGAATAAGTCTTTTTGTTCCTTTACAATTTTTGCCATCTCCCAATCGACCAGTTTGCTCGTCACTTTTGGTTTCCAGTCAGAAATGACGTTAGTATCTTATGTACCAAAAAAAACAAAGTGTTATTCTTCTGTCGTCAGAACATCGTGACAAAAGAAATTTCGGATGAACCGCACAAAAAACCAGAGATAATATGCCATTACAATGCCACAAAGGGGGCTGTGGATACTCTTGATAAAATGGTGGCCGAATACACATGCAACAGGCAATCAAAAAGGTTGGCCAGCCGTATTATTTATGAACATTGTTGACATAGCAGCGGTTAATGCATATGTTTTGTGGACTAACCTTCATCCCGAATGGAATGATCAGTATTTCGACAAAGACGTTTATTTCTTTTAGATTTGGCAAAGCAACTAGTTCAACCACACATGCAAAGACGTGTAGAAGATCCAGAAGTCAAATGTAAACTTCCTAAATCGACTATAAATGATATAATGTCAATTTTGAAAAGCATTAATGATAACACCAACACCGAAGAACAGGATATCGCAAGGAAAAAAAATCACCAACCAAAACAAGGAAGATGTCACGTCTGTCCACGAAAGAAAGATAAAAAAAATTAGGAGTGTTTGTTCGTTGTGTAAAAAACACGTTTGCGCTGAACATAGTAAATGTACTAACATATGTCAATTGTGTAACAAATTTAATTAAATTAAAATCTGTTATTGTAACTTTTGCTATTTTTTTTAAACATTGTAGTTATATATGACTAAATAAATACTTATTACAGCATATTGAAAATTAATTGTGTGTAGTACAAACAACAAAAACATTGAGGGGTGATAATTCACCCACACGGTATTGCGCGTTTTAAAAGTTACCTAGAGTTAGGAAGGTTAATAAATAAATAAATTCAGGTTACGTATTTGCGGTTATGGGATGGGGGCGCGAATTTTAAACTAATGGAATTTTTTTATTCAAATAATTTTATCGTGTTATAGTCTGTATACTATTGGCGCGGAGTAATAAATCATAATTGCTTGAAATAATTCTTTATTTTCTTGTGAAAGCGGTACTTCTACGGTTAAGTAAAAACCAATAAATTCTAACCAAAATACGATCATTGTGCCGCTCTTGCAGCATATAGACCTATCTAGGGTCTGAGAACAATAGGTTAATCTGTGTAAACACGTTGCCATCAGCCCAGGTACTGACAAAACGAGAATCATAGCCGTAGATGTGGGTATTATACCAAGATACAAAAATAATGGTATATAATACGTATGTGATCTACTATACAAATTAAATAAAATAACATATAACCACATAATAATTCATGTCAAGGTAGATTTTACTATTATAATATATTTACCTACTAAAAATATGATTTTCCAAATGTATCAGGTACCTACGCCAATGCAATACGGGAGATTCGATAATTCTGACAGGTTTATTACTCCGCGCCAATAGTATACTGAGTATAGGTAATTTTAAGCAGCAAATACGTTAAAGATAATCTCCTGGATATACAAAATTAGGTTTCACTCGTTTTTGTTAAACAACTATTCTTGGATTCTCAAAAAATTTGAATTTGTCCTTTATTAACCTAGGTCAACAATAGAAAAATTATTAACCACTAATAGAGAAATTCAACTTCTCAGTTGGCTAGGAGACGCAATAACTGTCCACTTCACAGCTAGTAGTGGAAAAAGTCTTTTCCAGCTAATTGAGAAGTATTTTTCCGGCTTAGGTAAACAACATCGACTTTCCAATCTTTTAAAAACCGAAAAGTGGCATACAATTGGTTGTTTGTGAATAAATGATATTTTTATTATCCCATTTCACTTAAACAGCAATGCAAATGTCATAAGTTTGCCTAAAAATAAACTGTATTATAATGATACAAGTGAATGTATTTTATTAATTGAATTATCTGTTAAAAAATTCGATAGAAATATATTAAAGTATGCAGGTTCATACAAACATCGGTATCAGAAAAATATCAAATAAAATTTTCAGCACTTACTAAATTATGAAAAACAGTTTCGGCTGCTTATAAGATTAGGCATTGATACTCTAAACAAAATGCGACAACACACTTGTAATCCGTTAACAATAGTAAGGATTTTTTGTACCTGCAATTTGCCTTTAGGTAAATTCGAGTGGTGGGTTGTCTATATACCAAATAAATTCTCAAAATAAGTGACTCAAATTTTTTGTGTTCTACTTTTGACATTAATTGAAGGAGCAGTGAATAAGATCAACAAAGGTACGCTATCTTATTTGATTCATCAATCAAAAACAATTTCTCCCACGCATTTATTTTTTCATTTTACTGTACTGTTTGGATAAAATGCACACAATTTGTGGTAATAAAATATCGTTTTATAAAAATATGGTAAACTTTGATAAAATCTATGCGTAGGACATGCGACTTATTAAAAAAGCGAGCCCGTCTTAAATTACTAATTTAATGATTATATCTATGTCAAAAGTTTTGAACCGAAGTTCGAATTTTACATGCTCTATGATTATTGAGTCGGTGCCGTGGGTTTAGTCAAAAACACAGTTTAATTTTAATTTATAATGTAAAATGAAAATACAATTCTCAACAAAATGTTGACTTGCGCTTTTATGTACGCCATTGCAAAATCTGCATTGCCCTTGCTTTTACATTGCGCTGTAGTCAAGTCTCTTAAAATGTACATACACAACACCCCTCCCTTGTAACTCTTGTGAAAAATCTGTGGCGAATATAAAGATTTAATTTTACTGGTGGTTTTCTAGTTCGCTTAGGTCTACAACTAACATTTCCTGCAGTTTTTGTTTCTCCCTGAACATTTACAATAGGTTCGGTTGGTTGCATATCAATATTTCTGTGTAGTGTTTATCCCTATCAGTTTTCACAACTACTCTATCATGTTCATTATTTAAGTGTATATTACTGTTTAACGTTAATATTGTTTAAGATTCTATAATCTCTACAAAGGATGTGGTCGTATATCGAAAAAGACAACTATCTTCCCTTTCCTCTCCTCTCTATCTTTTGACTTTCTTTTATATACGTAGGTTGAATTTTCTCAAACCTAGTTTTTAAACATCTGCCAAACATTAAGTCTAAAGGACTTTTCTTTCGATATGATATTAAATACCGTGCTAAAATAGTACTAACTGATACCTGTTTATTTTTGGGTCGCTAAATGCTTTCTTAAGTCCTCTTTTATCTGACTTAACTACATTTTCAGCAGCGCCATTGCTTGCTGGGTGATACGGTGCAATTAGAGAGTGTTTAATACCATTTTTATAACAAAAGTTTTTAAATTCTTGTGAAATGAAAGCGGATCCGTTATCGAATACGAGCTGATTTGGAATGCCAAAACGAAAAAAGATCAATCTTAAAGAGTCAATTGTATCACTAGATGAGATTGATTTCATTTCTATTACTTCCGGCCAACGGCTGTAAGAATCTATCAATGTAAGAAACATTTTCTCTTTGATTGGACCAAAGAAATCAACATGAACACGATCAAACACATACCTCGATTGATCATACGTAATTTGTACTGATTTTGGTGGTTCGGATCTAACTTTACCGCACGGATCATAAGCTTTAACGAGATTCTCTATATCTAAATCAATTCTGGGCCACCAAAAATATGAACGTGCTGTACTTTTCATCTTAACAATGCCTGGGTGGGCCGTATGCAACTCGTTTAAGAGTTGTTCACGAAACTTTAATGGAATTAAAACTCAATGACCTCTCATTATACGAGGATATATTGAAAAATTCTTAGCCTACTATAGAACCAAACAAAATTTCAATGTCAAAATATTTTATTACTCAACATATTCTCCTCTTAATTGGATACATTTATTACAGCGAACCTGCAACGTCTCTAGACCTTTCAAAAAAATGTTTCTTCTTGCTCTGCAAACCAGACCTCCACAGCTTCTATTACCTCCTTGTTGGAAGAAAATGTACGACCTTTTAAACTTTTTTTCAGTTGAGGAAAGAGGTGATAGTCGGACGGAGCCAAATCGGGTGAATAAGGGGTGTTCTAGTAATTCAAACCCTAAATCACGAATTTTTGCATGGCAACATGAGATTTGTGTGCAGGGCGTTGTCCTGCAAAAACAAAACACCTTTGGATAGCTTTCCGCGTCTTTTCTCTTTAATATTTTCCCGTAGAGTGGTCAGTAATGTCGAATAGTAATCTCCAGTTATTGTTCTACCCTTATCCAAAAATCAATCATGATTACTCCATGGCAATCCCAAAAACTGAAGCAAGAACTTTTCCAGCAGATTTTTGGACACGAAACTTCTTAGGTCTTGGAGAACCAGAGTGTCGCCATTCCATCGATTGTTGCTTTGTTTCTGGATCGTAGAAATGTACCCAAGTCTCATCCATAGTAACAATTCGGTTTAAGAAGTCTACATCGTTTTCAAATCGAGCACAGATCGAACGCGATGCTTCTACCCTTGCACGCTTTTGGTCAACATTCAAACATTTGGGGATCCATTTTGCAGCAATTTTTCTCATGTCCAAATTGACGTGAACCATATGATGAACGCGTTCGTATGAAATATTCAGTGCGTCAGATATCCGTTTTAGCCCAATTCGACGGTCTGATAAAATCATGTCATGAACTGCATCGATATTTTCGGGGACTGACACAGAAACTGGCCTTCCCGATCGGTCATCATCTTCAATGGAAAATTTGAAGCTTGCATTCCAATTTTGACGGTCGCATACGAAGGACATTGATCACCAAGGGTATTAAGCATATCTTCGTAAATCTGCTTACTTCTTAACAATTTCGGTGGACATCTTTTTTCATTTAATTTATTGCGTGACTCTGGTTTACTTTTTTGACGTCAAACTTTACACTGACACTTCTAATAAGTTATTGTTCGTTGCTATGGTAACGCAATATTTTGTTTATGCAAGGAACTGGTCTAGGCTAACTAGATATCAATACATCCTCGTAATTCCTTTTTCTATGGATAATTCGGATTTTCTTAGAAAATACTCTTTTAGTAAACTAAAATTTGGATAATCCGGTGGTAAATGTTTTGGAAAACCTTCCTTAACAAATTTCATTAATTTCCGCAAAATTTCATCTTTCTGGATTTCATGTTTTATATCATTTGCATTAATTGGAATATTTGTGTTTTCACAATTATTAGGTAAACGCGATAAACAGTCTGCTGTGAAATTTTGTGTTCCTTTAACCCAGGTATGCCTAATGTAGGTACTTATGTAGTACGGCTCAAACAAGTCTCAGCCTGTGCAGTGCCGACTGGCTGCAACTTGTTCAGATGCATGAATCCACATTCAGTACATACCAGACAACGCAAGTGTCAACATTCAATTGACTTTTCAAATCTCGTTTGTGTCTTGTTCCGCTTCAAATAGAAATGGACGATCATAACATCCGCTTCGAGAGGTAAGTTGATTGCAAATAAATAAAAACTATAAAATTTCGTTCAATGGAAACATAACAACAAATAATCATGTTAACAGTAGGCATTCATATATTCAAGTTATTTTGAGAAATTGTGGTAATTTTTGGGGTGAAAAAAGAAGGTGTACTAAATATAGTACATTAGGAAAATATGTGTCTACAAATATCATTCAATTACAGGGGTTTCGCTTCATGAAGCTCTTGCAATGTTAGAGGACAATGAAGAAAATGTTGGCAGTGTCGACAAAATCACGATATTTCCTCCTGACAATGCAACAGATGAAGTAACAGATGAAGATTCTGGAGGTGAAGATGATCTCACCATTGGGAATCTACCGGTCAAACCAACTGAATGCTCCTGCAGAAATTGTCTTTGAAGCCGATGACCACGACAGCGATTTTCATCGGATGACAATTTACCCTTATCCCAACTGCGAACAAACGTGCCGATAAATAAACAGAAACAAACAAAACCACCTGCGAAAAAAAAAGAAGGATTACGATTGGGTTGCGGAAGATTTGGCTCCGATTACAACAACCTTTGATAATAATTTTAACGTACCTAATTTGAGAGTCCTTTGGAAATGTTTTCAAAGTTTTTTGATGAGGAAGTAATAGACACCATTCTATACTGCAGCAATCAATACGCCCAACAAAAAGAACCGGAGACCAAACATAGAAAGGCATGAAGTCAAGGCTTTCATTGGAGTTCTGATCCTTAGTGGATATGTGCAAGTGCCAAGGCGACGGATTTACTGGGAACGCGACAGAGATGGTCACAATGACATGGTTTCGGAAGCTATTTCAAGAGACAGATTTGACTATTTGTTCTCGAATCTTCATGTTTGTGACAATCAGGGCTGGAGCCACAGACAAGTTCACAAAAGTGCGGCCGATTTTCACACTGTTGAATAAAAAATTCATGGAGCATTCGCCTCCAGAGGAAATGCACTCAATCGATGAAGCTATGGTCCCATACTATGGACGTCATGGGTGCAAGCAGTATATTCATGGAAAACCTATACCATATAGACCATCTTTTGTAGTCTACAGCGGTAGTCCAAACGCGGCCATCATTGGTATTCCTTTTTTGTCACCGAAAATATAAGTTAATGGCTTATGATCGGTTTCTAAGATAAATGTTCTTCCCATTAAAAATTGAGAAAACTTTTACTGAAAAATAGAGAGCTAATGCCTCTTTATCAAGCATAGAATAATTTAATTCGGAAGAATTTAATTTTATTGAAGAAAAACAAATCGGTCTCACTGAATTATCAGGCAAAATATGAGACAACACACCAACAATACCATAGGAACTAGCATCGCAAGACACTTTGATTGGAAGTTTTGGGTCAAAATGAATTAATACCGTATCTGAAGCTACCACCTCAGTCGATCTCTGAAATGCTCTCTCACACTCTTCATCCCAAGTAAAGTCTGTATTTTTGTTTAATAAGGTATATAGCGGATTTAACAATTTGGTAATATTCGGAATAAATTTTGAATAATATCCTACCATCCCTATACATGATTTTAAGTTTGACACATTGTCAGGCCTAGGACAATCTAAAATTCCTTTTATTTTTGTGTTATCTTTTCTTAATCCTTTTACTATCTATTATATGACCTAAATATTTAATTTCATTTTTAAAAAATACACACTTCTTTTTTTTTTAATTTAAAACCGGCGTTTTGTTACCTCTCAAAAACTTTTTAGAAATTTTTAAATGTTGCATATCATTCTCACCTGTAATTACTATGTCATCAATAAAAACTACAACACTTTCAATTCCTTGAAGCGTTTTTTCCATTATCTGTTGAAATATAGCACCAGTGGGCTTTGTACCAAAAGGTAATCTTTCCATTTTATACAGTGTGTCCAAAATTCGATGCTCACCATTGGTATTTTGGAAACGGTAAGAGTTACAGGGTCGGTTAAATGGAACAATATGGAGGTATTTATCTTACCTCTTCAGACCTTCTCTTGTTTTTCCAAAGAAATGCGTTGCCTACTAGATATTGCAAAAAGTGAAAATCGGCATTTTCTTTAAACTTGCGTAGAATCCACACTATTTATCCTATCAAAATATGTAAATATAAAAGTTGTAGACATTTAGATATTGAATAATATGCGTCATTAAAATATTTTTTGCTTGCATCAGTAGCGAAATATGACCCAAAGTTGCATTTTTTTAAATGGAAATGATAATTTATTTTTATACAGTTGAATTACTTGATTTTTTTCCTTTTCAACGATATAAGGTTCGAGCTATTTATCTTGTGTACTTTAGAAGATATAAAGAAAAATCGTTTTTGAGATCTGTAGATGTATTTTAAAGCACATCACACTATCCATGATTGCAAATTTTTAAGAAACAAACAACTGCACATCAAATCTGTCAATAATATTGTTACAGTAGTATCGTGTCAGAACTTGTAGTTGTTGTAGTAAGCTATTCATATTCAAAATTGATGATGCAGTTTTCAAACCATGAAAAAACGGACATGTTTGTTGTCTACATAAGATGCCATCGTAATTCAACTGCGGCAGCAAATGAATATCACAACTTATACCCCGAAAGAAGGCAACCTCACAGAACTTTGTTTTCCCGACTCGAGCAAAATCTTCGACAAGGTGGATCCTTCACCGCCATTCGTCCTACAACCTATCAAAAGACAATGAGGATGCTGAAATAGCTGTTCTAGCCGCTGTTAATGTTGAGCCTTCCGTTTCAGTAAGAAAAATTTCGAATGACAGTGGTATGGCAAGAAGTTCAGTACATTATGTTTTAAAAAGAAGAAATTTCATCCTTATAAGCCAATGATATGCCATCATATCAAAGAGAATGATTATGCTCGAAGAGTTACATTTTGTAGATGGTACCTGGATGAAGTTACAAACGATAATTCTTTTCTAAAAAATTCTTTGGAGCGATGAAAGTAGATTCACAAACAACGGCATTTACAATCGGCATAATTATCATTATTGGAATAATGAAAATCCGAAAATAGTTCGAGAATCGCGTTTCCAAGAACGATTCGGATTTAACGTGTGGTGCGGTATTTTGGGAAATCGTTTGATAGGTCCATTTATTTATAATCAAACGCTTAATTCGACTAGATATCTTCAACTGCTGCAAGCCGAAGTCGAAGATGCATTGGACGAGCTACCTATTCAAGAAGAAAGAAGTATTTTGTTTCAGCAAGACGGCGCCCCGGCCCATAATTCCAGGATCGTCACTGAATATTTATCAGCAAGATTTGGAAACCGTTGGATTGGAACAAACGGTCCCATACGTTGGCCTACGCGATCACCAGATTTGTCCATACACATATAAAAATTTAGTATACGTTGTCAATTATGAGAACGTTAATGATTTGCAGCAGAGCGTCATGCAGGCCTTTAATTCAGTTAGCGTCCGTCAATTAATGAATTGCCGAATAAATATTGAAAAACGCTATACAAAATGTTTAGAAGTCAATGGCCGCACTATTGAGAATCTTTTATAGGAAAACTCATTCGTTTTACGATGTTATCCACCCGTTATGTTTTGTTATTATTGCTTACAACTTGGTAACATTATAAATCTGCCTCAAAAATGATTTTTCTTTATATCTTCTAAAGTACACAAGATAAATAGCTCGAACCTTATATCGTTGAAAAGGAAAAAAATCAAGTAATTCAACTGTATAAAAATAAATTATCATTTCCATTTAAAAAAATGCAACTTTGGGTCATATTTCGCTACTGATGCAAGCAAAAATATTTTAATGACGCATATTATTCAATATCTAAATGTCTACAACTTTTATATTTACATATTTTTGATAGGATAAATAGTGTGGATTCTACGCAAGTTTAAAGAAAATGCCGATTTTCACTTTTTTGCAATATCTAGTAGGCAACGCATTTCTTTGGAAAAACAAGAAAAGGTCTGAAGAGGTAAGATAAATACATCCATATTGTTCCATTTAACCGACCCTGTAACTCTTACCGTTTCCAAAATACCAATGGTGAGCATCGAATTTTGGACACACTGTAGATACATTTATGAGTAGACCAGGCCAAAAGTAATTTGGTTTCCTCATCAATTCAATTTGGTTGTATGCATGACTTAAATGTAAACGCGAAAATTTATTACCTCCTTGTAAAGCATTCAATAATTCTTCAATGCGTGGTAAAGGATATTTAACATCCTCCAATAAAGGATTTACCGTGATCTTATAGTCGGCGCATAAGCGAATCGACTTATCCTTTTTTAAAATAGAGACTAAAGGAGTTCCCCAGTTTGAACTTAGGATAGGCGTGATAACACCTTCTCTTTCAAGTCTAACTAGCTCATTTTCTACTTGTTCTTTATACGCAAACGGTATCGTTCTTGGTTTACAAAATTTAGGCTTAACACCTTCGGGTATTGACAATTTAATTTTTTCATGTATAAAATGACCTAACTCGTTATTGAATAAATTTGAATATTTGATAAATCAGATTTACTTCCTTCACATAACACAATTGCTTGTTTAAAGATAAAATATTAAATTTTTTAATAAATCTCTACCTAATAATGGTGAACTACCGCTTTTAATAACTAAAAGATCAACTAGTTTAGAAACATCTCCAATTTTTAAATTTACATTAATAAAACCTTCTGGACAAATTTCAAGTCCATTATAAGATTTCAATATTGTGTCACATTTTTGTAACTCAATGTTATGAAAATATTTTTTATAACAATCTAAACTAATTGCTGAAATAGCAGATCCTGTATCAACCTCCATTGTCATTGTAACATCATTTAAATATACGTTAAGCGCATATTTGTTAAGTTAAACAGTTGAGTTTCAACTTCTTCTGAACTGGTTGATTCAGTTTCCGTTACTGGTATCTTATTATTCATTTCAATAAAATTTTGTTTCTAAAAACCTACAAATTGATGATATGTGTCCTATTTTATGACAACAATTACATTTTGCATTTGTAAAATAACATTTAGAAAAATTATGGTTTGTCTTACCGCAACTAAAACATTTTAATTTACCCTCTTTGTCTATGGAATTTTTCACTTCTTCAAATCTTTAAGTTTTGGGGTCACTGGAAATTCGTTTAGGTATGGCTCACGTTTTCTTCGTAACCTGAAAAATTTCTTTACTACTTAATTGTAGTGCAGCTTCTTTTTTTGTTGCAATGTCCACAAGTTCATCTAATGTTTTCTTCGTTGGATCTTCTTCACACATGCGATCTAGTAATTTTCCTTCACACATCCCTGTTACGAACCTGTCTTTCATCACATCTTCTAAATTTTTCCCAAAATTACAATTTACAGCAAGTTTCTTTAAACGTGCATACCATGATGAAATTTGTTCGTTGATGTTCAGTCGTGCATTGTAAAAATTTATTCGTTCGTTGAATGTCGAAACATTTTTTGTATATTGGCTTTTTAAAATCTTGCAAAGAGCGTCGTAACAACTTTTTGAATGTGGAGCGTCTGGATCACAAAGATCTCTCAATATTGTATAGACGTTTGAATTTAAAGTTGTGATTAAAACTGCTACTTTCTTATTATCCGCAATGGAATTTGCTACAAAAAATTGTTCCAACCGTTCTTTGTAAATAGTGAAATCGTCGGAAACACCGAATTCCGGCATATTTCCCAATAAAGCCATCTTAAACGTCGTAAAATATAAAATGTCGACTTGCAAAATGTGTTTCTCACTTTCTTGAAAAATATAAATCTTCGAACCTTCAAATATTTTTATCCTCGTCGCCAAATTTGTTGTGTCGGTACCGTGGGTTTAGTCAAAAAACACAGTTTAATTTAAATTTATAATGTAAAATGAAAATACAATTCTCAACAAAACGTTGACTTGCGCTTTTATGTACATCCATTACAAAATCTGCAATCGCCCTTGCTTTTTACATTGCGCTGTTGTCAAGTCTCTTAAAATGTACATACACAACAATGATGACTGTCCTTAGAGGCCTTAAATGCAGTGAAACGAAAGTTAAGATTTTTCAATAGGCAACCCAACATACATAAAATGGTTTGGGTAGGCTGTGGAAATGAATTGATTTATTCCACAGCCTACCCAGCCCAGTTTTTATTTGAATATTCGATACATATTTACAAAACGGCTTAAACAATTAAAACTCATAAATCTTTAACAAAAATGTCCCTAAGAGGTGAGTTTCGACCAACACGTGTATCAATAATTTCCGGTAAAATTGCGGAAAATAAAATTTTTGAAGTCTTGAAACATCTTTTGCCAAATATTATTGTCTTTATTTATGAGTACCGAGATAATTTGTTTTTGCGTAAATACTACTAAATAACAAATTTCTTTTTCAGTTATCCGCAATTTACCTTGTATTTGATACATATACAAATGATTTTCTTTTTAATTTAATTTGATTATTTGCATCTATACAAAAAAGAAATTAACCTTTTCTCAATACCGTCGCGTATGTTTACATCGCGTGCAGCAAAGGATACTTAATTTCTATAATTGCGTTTTCAGCTTCTATCAATCCATCTGGTGATGCGGCTAAATATTTGTGTTCTTTATCAATATATAAACCACATGATTTGACAACTTTGTTATTTTCTATAGAGAACTGATCTGCAACCTTTTTCTCATTTAACAGCCCATATTGAATCGATTTAGCATAAATTTTGTTTTGGTACAAAGTAGATTTTACTGTAGAACATGTTGATGTCAACAGAAAATAAGATGTTACAAACAAACCTTGGAAAAACAAATATGGAAAATAGGAACCTGGAATGTTAGGAGTATAACAGCAAAAAGAAACAAGAATTAATGTACGAATTTGAAAAGACTAAACTAGAAGTATTAATAATCACGGAAACAAAGAAGAAAGGCCATGGCATAAGAGAAATGCAAAACGATATCTTTATATACAGTGGAGTAGAAGAAAATAAAAGGGCAATGGCAGGAGTAGGTTGTCTAATCAAAAGGAAATAGCAACGACGATACATACATACAAATCCTGGAATGAAAGGATGCTGACGGTAGTATTAAAGGATAGAAACGAGAATAAAGTAACAATAATCGCAGTATATGGCCCGATGAGAATGACACAAAAGAGAATAAAACTAAATTTTGGGATGAGTTAACAGAAGCAACTGAAAACAGCGAAGGAAAAATATATGTAGCAGGGGACTTAAACGCCAGAGTTGGAAACCAAGAAAATAGAAATAGAGGAGTTATAGGAAAATTCGGAAAAAACATTAAAAACAATAATGGAAAACGCTTAATCGACTTTTGTATAATAAATAACTTGTTAATAAAAACACATTCTATCAACATAAAGATATTCACAAATATACAAGGGAAATGCCGAGTAGAAATGAAAAGTCAATAATTGATTACATACTGATACAAAAAGAATGCAAAAGAGATGTACTAGACGTTAAAGTTAATAGAGAACCATAAATAGGTAGTGATCATTATCTACTAATTGCAAAAATAAGGAAAGAACTAGAAGACCGAAAAAGAACAGATAAGTACGGAATAAAGAAAGTAAAATACGAAACAATCAGAACTTACAAATTAAATATAGAAGAAGAATGTAACCAATACCAAGAAGTCATAAGTAATAAAATAAGAAAAGCAAGAAAAAATCTAGACGAAACAAGCATAGAAGAAGTATGGAAGTTTTTTAAAAATACTATAACTACTGCTGGAAAGGAAGTATGTGGAACAAGCAGAATAACAAACAATAAGAGACAAACAATATGGTGGAATGAAAATATAAAGAAGCAAGTACAAATAAAGAAATTAATGTGGAGGAAGTATCTTTGTATGAGAAATGAAGAAACCTATATCAATTATAAACAACAAAGGACAAAGGTTAAACATTTAATAATAAAAGTAAAACAAGAAGCATGGAAAGAATTTGGGGAAAAACTAGAAGCACGTAAAAAATGA
The DNA here is from genome assembly GCA_030710515.1 of Abscondita cerata. NCBI lineage: Eukaryota > Metazoa > Arthropoda > Insecta > Coleoptera > Lampyridae > Abscondita > Abscondita cerata. The sequence goes on from JALBCR010000634.1 coordinate 135,760, forward strand.
AACCAAAAATTATGGAAAGGTGGAGAGAATACTTCGAGCAACTACTAAATCCAGTAATAAAAGATAAGAATAGATCAGAGAAGATTACGACAAGTGATATAAACGACGACGAAAGTAACAGCGTAGTAAAAAAGAGGAGAAGTGTAGAAAATAAAAACTGAAGAATTAAAAGAAGCAATCAAAAATATTAAAAATGGTAAAGCACCTGGCTACGATCAAATAAGAACAGAAATAATAAAAACTTAGGGAATGGTGGAGAAAACTTACTACTCAATATCTATAACAAAGCGTGGGAAGAAAATCATGCCAAAAAGATTGGGAAATAGGATTAATAGTACCTATATATATATATATATATATATATATATATATATATATATATATATATATATATATATATATATACAAGGGACAAACCAACTGCAGTAATTACAGAGGAATTACATTATTAACCCTTTCATGCATAGCGTACACTGTAATGGACACACATTTGAAATGCCCTTGACAAGAGAAAATGATTACGTTTTAACTTTTGAATGCACGTAATCGTACGTCACCGGATGTTTGGAATGTAATACCGAACGCGTTGTCTGTTAAAAGCAATACGTTTTGTAAATGCATCAAATTTAACACGACTGCTACACGTATTTGGATGTGCATCATGGATACAATAAAACTCCCAACTTTAGAGGTCCGTTCCTTTTACGGTTTACCGAAAAAAAAGGTAAAAAATTATATTTCATTATCTTTATAGTATTGTAAAAGTAGTTATTACTGAATTGTCGACTGTATCATATTGCGGTAATTTTATAAATGTACACTATAGTGTACGTCATGCGCCTACAACTTGAATAAGTTCGATAAAAACTTATTTTTGTTTTCTTTTTTCAAAGGCAGTAATATTCGAAGAACTTGATGAATTTGTAGTATCAGATGATGATGATAACTTCCATGTATTTTCGTCCTGTCAAGTAAATGATGATGATTTCAATATACCTTCAACCTCCAAAGTACACGGTCATGATCATAATGACTCATCCGAAGATGAACTTGATGGTTTAGTAGTAGAAATAGAAGACGAAACAGAGACCTCTCATACGGAAGATCAGGAAAAAACAGAATTTTTAAATGATGACTCTCAAAGTAGTGAAGATGAAATTAGTTTATTAGAATTGAGGGAAAGAATTAGCACTACTAACTGGATGGCTAAAGATAATGAAAGAGGTCCTGCAACAATTCCTTTATTTTTAGGCACTTCTAACATAAATGCGAACGTAAACTCTATTGTTGATATATTCTTCTTTTTGGTTTGTAATGATATGATGGATGATATTGTATATCAAACTAACTTATACAGTCAACGAAATAAAAAGGGAGCATCAACCTTACTAAAATGAATTGTATGTCTTATTAGGTGTAAATCTAGTAATGTCTTACATTCGTTATCCACGTGTTAGATTGTACTGGTCTAGTGAAGATGATTTACGGATGGTTTAATTGCCGATGCGATGTCTGCAGTGCTGGATTTACCAATAGGCCTTACAGGCCCCGGCCTATGGGCGCCCCATGCTAAAAGGCGCAAAATTAATACCAATGTTTTCAGAAAATTTTCAGACTTTAAACGAAGCCGTACGTTATAGAAAGCCGGAATGCAAAGCAGCTTCAATCGTATGACGCAACGATTGCGCTCGGGCTGAGTCGAACTTGCCGAGCTATGAACTTTTATTACTTATTTAAATGCAACGCAACTGCAACAAGCAGCAGTAAGGATTGAAATGCGTAGTTGCGTAGTGTTGCAATATTTTTAATTTTATTGTACTAAGACCCGAGTTTATTAACATTTGTTAACGTGTTTCCGAGTTTCCGTGTTTGTAATAATACCGTGTGTCTACAATGAGTCATAAACTAAAACACAGTTTAGAAAAAAGCGCGAAGACAAAGACGAAAGAAATGAAAAAAAATTATAAAGCAGGTTCCTAAAATAACAACATTTTTTCACGAAATGCGGATTGTATAAATGGGACGGTTAATAATCTAAAAAAGCAATTGCAGTTTACCGTCAGTTTCTTCTATCTGTGAAACTGATTTGCGCAGGTTACATTTGAAAAACAAACTGAAGGTGAAATACCTTTAAAAAGTGGGGAAACTGATTTTGTGTTTCATTCGGATCCGGCTTTGTGGAATGTAAATGAAGAACTACGAGATTATATATGTACTACTAATGATGTGGTACAAAATTCAGATTCAGACTTTAATCAGTCTAAAAGACAATATCCTGACAAAGTTCGTTGTCTGTCCAAGAGCTTATTTTTTCAAAAAAACTCCAAAATGGCGAAACAAAAAACAGAACATGGCTGGTTATTCACCATCAAAAGGAAGTGTTTTTTGCGCTCCATGTATGCTATTTGGACAGTCTGATAAGACTGGCGCATTTCATAGCGGATACAATGATTGGAAAAATGCTAATCGATGAGTTTCAGAACATGAAAATAGTTTTAATCATAGAGATAACTTAGAGAAACTTAGAGGTAGTTTAAAAGGCTGTGTTGACAGCCAGCTTACTGAAGCTCTCGAACTAGAAATCCATTATTGGAGGGAGGTACTTAACCTTTGGGAGGTCGCGCGCGGACTCTCATTCCGCAAGTTTAAGATTTTTGGTATATTTTTTTAACGCGCGGTCATATTGTGGTGGGGTTAACAGTAGTCTCCTGAAATACCCTAATAGTGAGTAGTAACAAGTCATAGGCCGGTGAGTGCATTTGTTTCGTTGTTGTGTACGTTGCGGAGTGATACTCCGCGTGCGACTTTGCTTGTGCGTTTTTTTCTAAAGTGATATTTCAGTACCGTTTTTATTCAAGGTAACTACAGTATTTTCCTTCTAAAATATTTTAAAATAGTATTTTCAAAATGTTTAGATGTGTTCCTGGGAAAAGAACAAAGACATTTAGAGAAACTCATGGCAGAATGCTTGGCGGACGAACATATGCCAGCTACTGCTTATGAAGATGACGAAGACGAATCGGAAGAAGATATTGTAGTGATGGAAGAGATCGACAGCAATACTGAACAAGAAATTTCAGATGATGAAGATGACATTGTTGAAATTCCAATTCAGGAAGCAATATTCATTGGAAAAGATAATACAACCATATGGTCTAAACATCAAATACCCAGACGTGGACGAACTAGAAAACAAAATTTAATAAAACATCTTCCTGGTGTGAAGCCGCCAGTGAAAGACTTGAAGAAGGAATTGGAAATTTGGTCTTATTTTTTTTCCGATACAATTTTGAATGTAATCGTTGAATGTACAAATCAACATATACGAGAAAACGTGAACATTATCAACGAGAAAGAGATGCCAAAGATACAGATTTATTGGAAATGAAGGCCTTGGTTGGTCTTATATATTTATGTGGAGTTTTAAAGTCAAGCCGATTGAATGTCGATGAATTGTGGGACAAAAATGGTACCGGAGTAGAACTATTTCGACTTACGATGTCTCAACAAAGGTTTCGTTTCATTTTGCAACATCTCAGGTTCGACGATTCAACCACTCGTGACGCACGCAGGAAATATGACAAGCTTGCTCCCATTCGACAGATATTTGATAATTTCGTCAACAAATGTAAAACTGCATACTCGCCATTTGAAAACGTAACCATTGACGAAAAACTGGAGGCGTTTCGCGGACGGTGTAGTTTCCGTCAATATATACCTAGCAAACCCGCTAGGTATGGCATAAAGGTGTTTGCATTAGCAGATTCAAAACATTTTATACACTCAATTTAGAAATATATGTTGGTCGGCAACCGGAGGGCCCTTTCGCAGTAAGTAATTCGCCGAATGATATTGTTTCAAGACTTTGTGAGCCCATAAAAGGGTCTGGCCGAAATGTTACAGTCGATAACTGGTTTACCAGTATGACTCTCCTCGACAATTTGCTAGCGAATTACAATTTAACTCTTCTGGGTACAATAAGGAAAAACAAAAGAGAACTTCCATTAGAATTTGCTCGTCCATCAAATCGTCCTCCTCAATCTAGCATGTTTGCTTTTAAAAAAATGCAACATTACTATCATATATTCCAAAGAAGAATAAAAATGTTTTATTGGTGTCAAGTGTGCATTTTGACGATAAAGTCAATGAAAACACAAATAAGCCAGAAATGATAATGGACTACAATGACACTAAAGGAGGGGTTGATTGTGTCGATAAATTGTGTGCAGCTTATGATGTCTCAAGAAACACTAGAAGATGGCCCATGGTTGTTTTTTATTCGTTGTTGAATGTCGCAGGAATTAATTCTTTCATTATACATTCAACCAGTAATTTGAACTGGAATATTCGTCGTCGATTGTTTCTACGAAAATTATGTTTTCAATTGATTGAAGGTCATCTTCGTCGGCGTGTAAATCAGACAATTCCAAATATCATGAAAATTCGAATAAGGGAATATTAGGATTAGAAGAGCTTCCACCTCATCCAGTTTCAGATAATGCTCGTGGTCGATGCGCTTATTGTGATCGAAAAAACAGACCAACACGATTTTCGTGTGTAAAATGTCAAAAATTTGTATGCTTGGAGCATTCGTTGAATGTATGTACTGATTGCTCCGTCCTCGAAAATGAGAGCGAATGAAACTTTGTTTTTGCATTACTCATAGATTCTAAATTTTCTTTATTAAAAGTTAGGGTTCTTATTTTTTAATACAAATACATAATATCTTAAAGTTTTTTGTTTTTTATTTCAAAAATGCATTCATTGTAACCAATTTCTCATAGCGGATTGACAGTCCGCGCGCGACCGTTCTTGTATTAAAATTAGACGCGACCTCCGAAAGGTTAAGCAGTAATGGCGGCAGTTAAATATTTAACTGTTCAGGGTCTGGCATTACGTGGTGCACATGAACACCTAAAAATTTTGACAATGGGAATTTCCTCGGACTATTGCAATTCTAGCTGAATTCGACCCTTTCATGGCGGAACATTTAAGGCAATATGGTGATAAAGGTTCCGGTACTACATCTTATATTTCAAAGACAATATATGAAGAACTTATTGCTGTTATGGCAGACAAACTTACAAAGACAATTACAAAGAAGTTAAAAAGCCAAATACTTTGGTATTGTATTAGACTCTACACCGGACATATCACATGTTGATCAACTGACCTTGGTACTCAGATATGTTGCCAGTGATGGCGTTCCAATTGAAAGGTTTATTTGTTTTGTGCCAAATGTGAGCCATAAAGCTGAGGAAGTTATCACATTAGTTCTAGAACTCTTTGGAAAACTTGATTTGGACATTTTGAAACGCTAAATTGTTACCGAAAGGGTTACAAATTAAAATAATTGCAGGATTTCCCGAAAATAATATTTATTGTAGATTTAAATTTAAACATTCATATGGCAAAACAAATATATATATATATATATATATATATATATATATATATATATATATTAGCAACTTTGCCGACAGGTATGTAAAGCAGTTACATAGTCGATTCTTCAATAATTATAGCCAACCTAACAGTTGGCAAGTATAAAAATTTCGAATCGCCTGCAGTAAAGTACGCAAGAGGTTGTACAATAGCAAACAAACACTGAGAATCACCCGACAGCTGTTTCGTCCTTTGGGACTCATCGGGAGTAGAGAGAACTCGAGTGTAAGTTCATTATTGTACAAACGCGCGCTGTCGACTATATGCCCTACTGGAGGGATCACAACCTCTTGCGTACTTTACTGCAGGCGATTCGAAATTTTTATACTTGCCAACTGTTAGGTTGGCTATAATTATTGAAGAATCGACTATGTAACTGCTTTACATACCTGTCGGCAAAGTTGCTAACATATTCACACGTGAACGCTTTCACGAGTCGACACTAGATGTCGAAAAACTTATCATTTAAATATATATAATATATAATATATATATAATATAATATATATATATATATATATATATATATATATAGTGATGATTGATTAATGATAATATTTATAATGATAATAATAAGTTGTGTAAAACAAATACTGTGCAAGTATACCTACTATACTAAATTGCGTGGGAATGGATTGCGGGTAGCAAATAAACGTCAATATATACATTAACCTACTAAACATGGTATTAGAAATAAAGTAATTGAGGCCTCAACCCTTTGTTTAACCATTTCTAAACATAAAATACCAATAGAAAAAAAAATAAAAATAAATCCTTCCCGCAAAAGTTTCCGGACGCCACTGAAAAAACAACCTTGACGCGACTGCCACCAATTCTGCTCACTGTACTACTTGACCAAAACAAAAGAATCTTAACCTTAAATAGTGGTACATAGGCAGAATAGCGTGCGCGTTGAGCAATTTAAAAATAAATAAAGTAATAATCGGTTTATACACAAGTTAATTATACACCGTTGCTACACCTAATAACAAATCAAAGAGCAAATTTTTTTTTGGGTACGTAATTTGATCACGAACATTAAAAATCCAGTAAAAGTTGACAAACCAACCTGCTCTTCAACAAGAAAGGGGTTCATAAATTAAATTAACTATGTAATTGTCATTATCATTTTGGTAGCGGAATGTACCATAAAACATCTGGGGTACGTAATTTGGCCTTTGCTATCCACTAGGTACTAACTATATCCCAAGATCTCAGTAAGCTTTTACCGATTTAATGTGTATATAAACAATAATTACTAAGTGCCCAAACCTTACACAGAGCAACCACAACGGAGCCCTCCTTGATGTTGGTATGGGTTCTGAGGAAGCTTGCCCAGCTGTTACAGTCGTAAGGGGTCCCACTTGCAGCTGACCATGTGTTGCTCAGAGGATAGTAAGTTGTGCGTACTTTGTTTATCGCTGATGGTTGGACCAATATACTTTATTTTTTTTCTTCTTCAGAGAAACGTCCTCAAATACAAACGGACAATTAAAAGCCTAAAGAAACTTTCTTAGATTGAAACTGGCAATGAAAATCGGACCTTACCAAGATGGTGTGTGGCTTGAAGTTAAAGTGCAAAAATCCTGGTAAATCCAGATATAGAATTGGTACATAATCTAAACAAATTATTATTGCTAAGGTCAATTCTATTTATAATTACAGATGACCCATAAATAACCAAATTAATGCTTGATAACTAACATGGGAACATCATGCACTCTTATTTCAAATGCAAAACGGAACTCAAAAGTGGAAGAAAATTTATCAAAAGGCCAATTATGATAAGAGCCAAATTTCCGTTTAGAAATTTAAAAATAACGAGGGAAAAGTTTATGCAACCCAACATACGCTAATGTTATGATATATCAACAATACCGTTTAACTTAAAATATACTGTAACACATCCCTCCACCAAAAGAAAAACTAGGGAAAGAAAAACAAACAAAATTTAGGGATCTCTAAACGTATTATCCACGTGGAACGGTTTGAGGTCCTTCACATGCCATTGACCTTTACTAACACCAGACTTGTCTTCTAATTCGTACACACAATAACTAAATTTTTTAATCCTAAAAGGTCCTTCAAATTTTTCTGCTAATTTAGCATTAAAATAATTTACTGCATTTGATAATGCAAAATTTCTCTTGAGGACTAAATCACCTACGTTGTATTCAACATCTCTTCTTCTTAAGTTATACCTTCGCTTACTACTTTCAAAACTTTTTTCTAAATTTTCTCTTACTAATTGTCGCATCTTTTCTAAAGTTTCTAATTTTGTTGCATGATTACTAATTTCTTCCGTTATTGAACTAACATCCTGATTATACTGATTTCCAGATATACACATTTCTTTTCCAAAATTTACAAAATATGGTGATAAACCTGTGGTTTCATGTCGTGCTGTTCTCATAGCACATCCTAAAGCGCTCAAATTAATATCCCATTTTCGGTGATCCTCTTTTACGTAAGCAGATAACATAGTTTTAATGACTCTATTAACCCTTTCTGTGTTGTTAGATTGGGGATGATAATTGGGATTAAAAATTATGTTAACTTTGTATTTTGCTGCTAATTTGGACAATTCTTTTCCTCTAAATTGAACACCATTATCACATCTCATGTATTGAGGAACACCGAAAACCAAGAAAATTTGTTCTTCTAAAATTTTTGAGATGTTTGTCGCTAAAGCTCGTCGCAATGGGAATAAAAGACTAAATTTACTGAAAATATCTGTGACTACAAAAATAAATTGATTCCCATGTGAAGTTCTGGGTAACGGTCCTACTAAATCGAAACTAATAATTTGCCAGGCTTTACTTGGGATAACTGATTTGGTCATATGACCAACTGGTAGGTTTTGTTCGGGTTTAGTTTTTTGGCAAATTACACAAGATTTAACATATTTTGTGATATCCGCACGCATCGATGGCCAATAATAAAGTTGCGCTATTCTGGCATAAGTTTTATAAATCCCTAAATGTCCGGACGTTACATTATCGTGACAAGTTTTAAAACTTCTTGTCGAAGATTCTTGGGAACGAGTAGTTTCCAAAAATCTGATGGGTCCCGGAGTTCCGGAAATTCTAAAGTAATTCTTTTAAAAATTTTATTGTCTACAATTCTCCAGTTTTTGTAATGTAATGGTTTATCTGAAATTAATTTAAACATTTTTTTGTACCACGGATCTAAAATTTCTTTAATTTCAATTATTTCTACACTAACATTGGGGATTGCGCGAGATAGTAAATCAGGCACTAAATTATCTTTGCCTTTTCTGTGTAAAATTTCGTAATCGTATTGCTGGAGTTTTAATACCCATCGACCTAATCTACCCTGAGGGTCCTTTAAATTATCGAGCCATACTAAACTATGGTGATCTGTAATTACTGTAAACTTAGCACCTTCTAAATAACATCTAAATTTCTGTATACCCAGAGAACTGCTAAACATTCCCTTTCTGTAACAGAATATTTACGTTCCGTGTGACTAAGCGCTCGAGATATATAGGAAATGACATATTCCCGCTCATTATAAAATTGGGTTAAAACCGCTCCAATACCCACAGAAGAAGCATCTGTTTGCAAATAAAATTTTTGGTCAAAATTAGGAATAGATAAAATTGGTGATGAAATTAAAATATTTTTAATTTTTTCAAAGGAAGATTCACAATCTGCATTCCAATCAAATTTTGAGTTCTTTTTTAGTAAGTTAGTTAAGGGAGAAATTAAATTTGAATAATTTGAAATAAAACGTTGGTACCAAGACACCATTCCTAACAGACTTCGTAATTCCTTAACCACTCTGGGACGTGGCAGCTCTAAAATACATTTAATTTTTTCCGGATCTACTTGTAACCCGTTACTATTAATGACGTATCCTAAATATTTAAGTTCTTCTCGACAAAATTTGCTTTTTTCTTTATTAAGAGTTAAACCGTTAGCAGCTAGACGTTCTAAAACTTGACTTAAAATCTCTATGTGTTTTTCGAAAGTTGGTGCAACTACAATAATGTCATCTAAGTAACAAAAAACAAAAGGTTCAAGTTCAGGGCCGAAAATGGAATCCACCAAGCGTTGAAAGGTTGCTGGCGCATTAGACAGTCCATAGGGTAACCGAGTAAATTGGTATAGACCTCTGCCAGGAACTGTGAATGCAGTGTATTGTTTACTATCTTCTTCTAGGGCGACCTGCCAATACGCACTTTTAATGTCTAAACTACTAATAAAACGAGTAGATCCTAATTTTGATAAAATTGACGACATATATGGAAGCGGGTAAGCATCAGGAAGACTACAGCGGTTCAATTTCCGAAAATCGACACAAAATCGTTGTGTTCCATCTTTTTGGAACAAGAAGAACTGGCGACGACCATCCGCTGGTTGATCTTTCTACAATACCATCTTTAATCATCTTATCTAATTCCATGTCAATTAGTTTCTGTTTATAAGGGGGATACGGGGTAATACCGTTGTTTTATGGGAGGGCTATTTACAATAATCTTATGTCTAACTAAATTTGTATAACCTAATTTACTTGAATCGCAATTATCAAAATAATTATTAACTATACAATTGAGTTTATTATTTTGCTCTATAGTTAGGGTAGATTTTGATTCAATGTTATCTAAGGTAGGATTTTTTCAATGTCAGAGCCAAAATACCATTCCCCTTTTCTAATGTCTGGGATAATTCCCATTTTAGCCCAAAAATCTATTCCTAAGATTATATCCTGTCTCAAGGTAGGTACAACATATAAATCAATTAGTTTTACTACTGACTTTAATTGAATTGGCACAGTCACAGTACCTAAACAAATGCAACTGTCATTATTTGCCACGGTACAAGAAACTATTTTGTTATCTAATTGTAATCCCAATTGTTTCAAAATGTTCCAAGTTTTATCGTTTATGAAGGTTTTGTTGGCTCCTGAATCTAATAGGCCGTAGAAATGTTGACCTAAAATAACAACTTCTACATAAGGACATTCACCCTCATTAACCTGAGCCAAAATGTAATCTAAAATTACTTGTTGCTTAAAATTAAGTGAATTAAAAATTTCTGAAATTGCCGGCTTATGTGTTGAGGACAGATCTCGACCTAATTCTGTCCCTGATTTACGTTTCCCGACTGATTTTTACAATTCGGACAAGTGACTTTAGTGAAATTAAGTTTCCCGCAAGTAAAGCATTTTAATTGAGTTCTTACATAACAGTTTCGCGCTAAATGACCGGGTTTATTACAACGAAAACATAACCTTGAAATCATCGTATTGTTAAAATTCGTAGGATTTAATGCTCTTGTTTCTGATAATAAAGGTGGAGTGTCAATATTGGACTTAAAAGAACTACTATTCTTATGATAGCTTAAATCAGGTTCAAGGGATAATTGACCGATTTGTGGAGGTTTATATTCACTGATTTTAATTTTAGTTTCTTCTAACCTACGACAATATTGAATTAATTCGAGTGGAGAATTAATTGTTAACAAAACTAGTCTTTCTTGATAGAAAGGTAAGATATTATTTCTTAAAACTTTTAATCGTAATTCATTCGATATACTTCTAGGCATTCGATCAAAAAGGTTTGTCATAATTGCTACGTAAATTCCAATTGACTCATCTTCACCTTGTGTTCGTTCTAGAATTTGCTTCCACAATTTATCTGCCATGTAAGTTGGTTGAAATTCCTGCTTCATGAGTTCTACCAAAGAGTCCCAACTAGTAACCTGCTTGCGTACCATCTTGAACCAACTCAAGGCGTCACCTTCAAAGAGATCAATAGCAGAATCAAATAATTGATCTTTATTTACGTTTCGGGATATTCGGGTATCTTCAACACGTTCCAAAAAGGCATTAAAACTTAAACCTTCACTAAGTTTACCAGATATACTAAATTTAAATCCACAGATAAAACCTTTGGGATCCTTAAAAACAATCTATGAAAAAGTTGGGCGCCACTGAAACGCTAAATTGTTACCGAAAGGGTTACAAATTAAAATAATTGCAGGATTTCCCGAAAATAATATTTATTGTAGATTTAAATTTAAACATTCATATGGCAAAACAAATATATATATATATATATAGTGATGATTGATTAATGATAATATTTATAATGATAATAATAAGTTGTGTAAAACAAATACTGTGCAAGTATACCTACTATACTAAATTGCGTGGGAATGGATTGCGGGTAGCAAATAAACGTCAATATATACATTAACCTACTAAACATGGTATTCGAAATAAAGTAATTGAGGCCTCAACCCTTTGTTTAACCATTTCTAAACATAAAATACCAATAGAAAAAAAATAAAAATAAATCCTTCCCGCAAAAAGTTTCCGGACGCCACTGAAAAACAACCTTGACGCGACTGCCACCAATTCTGCTCACTGTACTACTTGACCAAAACAAAAGAATCTTAACCTTAAATAGTGGTACATAGGCAGAATGGCGTGCGCGTTGAGCAATTTAAAATAAATAAAGTAATAATCGGTTTCATACACAAGTTAATTATACACCGTTGCTACACCTAATAACAAATCAAAGAGCAAATTTTTTTTTTGGGTACGTAATTTGATCACGAACATTAAAAATCCAGTAAAAGTTGACAAACCAACCTGCTCTTCAACAAGAAAGGGGTTCATAAATTAAATTAACTATGTAATTGTCATTATCATTTTGGTAGCGGAATGTACCATAAAACATCTGGGGTACGTAATTTGGCCTTTGCTATCCACTAGGTACTAACTATATCCGAAGATCTCAGTAAGCTTTTACCGATTTAATGTGTATATAAACAATAATTACTAAGTGCCCAAACCTTACACAGAGCAACCACAACGGAGCCCTCCTTGATGTTGGTATGGGTTCTGAGGAAGCTTGCCCAGCTGTTACAGTCGTAAGGGGGTCCCACTTGCAGCTGACCATGTGTTGCTCAGAGGATAGTAAGTTGTGCGTACTTTGTTTATCGCTGATGGTTGGACCAATATACTTTATTTTTTTCTTCTTCAGAGAGAAACGTCCTCAAATACAAACGGACAATTAAAAGCCTAAAGAAACTTTCTTAGATTGAAACTGGCAATGAAAATCGGACCTTACCAAGATGGTGTGTGGCTTGAAGTTAAAGTGCAAAAATCCTGGTAAATCCAGATATAGAATTGGTACATAATCTAAACAAATTATTATTGCTAAGGTCAATTCTATTTATAATTACAGATGACCCATAAATAACCAAATTAATGCTTGATAACTAACATGGGAACATCATGCACTCTTATTTCAAATGCAAAACGGAACTCAAAAGTGGAAGAAAATTTATCAAAAGGCCAATTATGATAAGAGCCAAATTTCCGTTTAGAAATTTAAAAATAACGAGGGAAAAGTTTATGCAACCCAACATACGCTAATGTTATGATATATCAACAATACCGTTTAACTTAAAATATACTGTAACAATTTCTAATTGCAGAGCACAGCCATACGACAACGCTTCAAATATGTCTGGCGTGTATACCAGTGTTCAGGCTCGTATCAAGGAACTTAATCCTCTAGCGGAGTATGTGCCATGCTCAGCACATTCCCTAAATTTAATAGGTTCTTGTGCAGCAGAATCATGTAAAGAGGCTATTTCATTTTTTGGATTGCTGCAGTCCTTATTCAATTTTTTTAGTGCCTCAACTCACAGATGGGCTATCCTACAGAAAAACTGTACCCTTAAGTTACAAAGTCTTTCTAGGACTCGATGGTCTGCTCGTCACGACGCATGCCGAGTTGTAAGTGAAAACGCAGAAGGTATTTTGGAAAGTTTGAATGAAATTTCTACTAACTCTGACAAGAAACCATCAACAAGGAATGAAGCCAATGCTTTGAGAGAAAATTGAACTCCATGGAGACAACATTTATGTCAATTTTTGGAGTACCATATTGAAAGGTTTAACAAGGTGAACATAAAACTGCAGCATGAAACTACAGAGTTAGGAAAGATTATTAGTTACTATGATTCTCTTTGTGGATTTCTTCAAGAACTAAGAGAAACCTTCGATAGCCTAGAAAAGCAGCAAGAGACAAATGTGGCAGAAAGGAGTATGCAGCAGACAACCGACGCAAAAGGAAAATATATACCAAGTTTGATTATTATAGTGAACAAAGCATTGATGCTGAATTTGAATTCACAGGTTCTGATAACTTTCGTGTGAACACTTTCAATGTCATATTAGATAGCTTACATTCCGAACTCAAAAGACGTGGAAATAAATACACTCAACTATACAACAAGTTTGGATTTTTTGAAGTTCTTAAAGGACTAGAAGCCACAGAAATCACCAAACATGCAGGAGAATTATTGAGATTGTACCCCGAAGATCTAGAGCCAGTTTTTGTTGACGAGTGTTTACATTTGAAACCTTTTTGGTGCAAAATACTCCAAAGAAAAAACAGCATGACTTTAACGGACATAATCAAGGTTTTATGTCATTTCGATGCAGTTGAAATCTACCCAAACATTGACATTGTCTTAAGAATGGTCCTTAGTGCACCAGCAACAAACTGTACAGGAGAAAGTTCTTCTCTACCCTTCGTCGTGTGAAAACTATTTAAGAGCTTTGAAGGAAAATTGTCTCACATCAGTTATAAAAAAAAGTCCTCCTTTTTATTCTTATTGATTTTTTAAAACCAATTTCGTATAATTTTTTGATTTATTACGAGAAAATTTTAGTTTTGAATATTAATATCAGCTTAATTAGAATAATTCATTATGTATAGTCGTAGGTTGTATGATGTTCTATACATATATATGTGCAAGTGTATAATGAGTATTAAATCGTTTAAACTTATTGTAACATCCGTTGGACTATTTATTTATAGTTTATATACCCAAATTTAGAAACAGTTGATTCTTTCAATATTTAAATTTATTTAATGGATTTTACTTAACAATAAATTAAAATAAAATAAAAATTACCTTCAGAAAGACCTTTCTGAGGTCTAAATTCTCCCTCCTTCACGCTGGTATAAAGAGGGGCGGCAAAACCTACGGGCCTAGGAGCGCATAAAATCTAAATCCGGCCCTGGATGTCTGTAAATCGGTACGAAGAAATTTTAAGAAATCTTCATTTTGTTGAAAACTCGATACATGGAAGAACCCAAACTAGGCGAGAAGAAATAAAAGAAAAGTGCTAAGACAAATTATGGAAATTACGGCCGTTTTTAGATCAACTTCAGAACAACTTTATAAGTGCCATGGAACCACAAGAGTATCAGTCTGTAGACGAACAAGTTATTCCCATGAAAAGTAGAATAAGCATAAAACAGTATCTACCAAAAAACCAAAAAAATGGGGAATAAAATGCTGGGTAACAGCAGACACAGACGGTTACATGTACAGATTTGAAACTTATCAAGGAGCAAAAAACAGGGTTGCCGTAAGTCATCTGGGAGCTTGTGCAGATGTGGTCCTACGATTGTGTGATGATATTTGTCACAAAAATCACAAGGTTTTTTTTTGATAACCTGTTTTGCTCAATCAATCTTTTAGATGTGCTTAGAAGTAAAGGAATATATGGTACTGGAACTTTACGGTATAACAGAATGCAGGGTGCACAATTAGTTTTACCTACAGATAAAACAATAAAAAGCACCGATGCTTGTCGCGTCTACATGTGCTGGAAAGGAGCCATTAGATAAAGCAAAGAGATATTCTAAAAAAGAAAACAAAAATATTGAAATTGATCGACCCTTTGCCATAAAATTCTATAACAAAAATATGGGAGGAATCGATCTTCATGATCAGTACCTAGCAATGTACCCAATGCGACGTAAAACAGACGATGGTACATAAAAGTATTTATGCACTTTTTAGATGTATCAGTAGTAAACGCTTATATTATATACTAACGTAGGGGATATACCGATAAAGACTTTTTACAGTTTAAGTTTTCATTAGCAAAGTTTCTTATACACCAAGGAAAAATCAATAATACACGGGTAGGAAGACCAAAATCAAGATCTGTGACAATGGCTAAAGCTAACAAATATAAAAAATGCGAAACGTTGCAAATCATCAATATACAAGCGAAGAACTAAGTATGTGTGTAAAAAGTGCAATGATTATTTATGTCTAGACTGTTTTGAACACTTTCATTTTAATGTGCAATAAATTTGTAAAACCACTTTTAAATGTTAATACCATATCCTGTAATGCATAACGTCCACTAAAGTGTACAAAAATATTTTTTGATTTACGTAAAAAAACAAAAAGAATTTGTCTACAAAATATGGTTCGCAATCAGTTGTAATAAAGTTTTTAACATATTTTTGAATTTTATTTTCATAGTTTGCCATTTTGTAAATTCATGCATGAAAGGGTTAAGTACACCGATGATAATTTACGAGAGAATACTGGTAGAAAGATTAACTGAAAAAAGTGGAGTAACGATGTCTCAATCTCAAAGCGGATTTAGAAAAGGCTATAGTGTACAGGACCACATAAGCACAATTAAAAACTTAATAAGTAACACACTACAAGGAAACGAAAAACTATTCATTGCGCTTATTGACTTAGATAAAGCTTTTGACCGAATCAATAGAAAACTAGTATGGGAAAGTTTACAGAAAAGACAAGTAGATGAAGAATTGATTGCAGCCATCAAAAGTATATACAACAATAACGACAACTACGTAATTAGTAAAAACATGATGTCAAAAAATTTTAAAACAAACGAAGGGATACGACAGGGGGAGTGATGAGCCCAGTGCTTTTCACCGTATTTATGGATGACATTATAAAGGAATGTCAAAATAAAGTAAAAAAACAATAGTAGGATATAGAAATTTACAAGCTGTATATATAACAGAATGTGCTTTTGCCGATGATGTAGCAATTTTCGCAAAAACTGAAGAAGATCTACAATGGAACCTTCATGTATGGAACCAAGTACTCAAAAAGCACCAAATGTAAATCAACATAAACAAGACAAAGGTGATGGCAGTGTCAAAAACGAACCAGCAAATAAGTGTTACAATAGAAGGGCAAGTTATACAACAAGTAAAACAATTCGAATACTTGGGAGTAACAATAGACGACTCAGGGAAACAAGAACCGGAAATTATTAAAAGAGTAGACACAGCGAACAAATTATTTTATGCATTAAAAGACAAATTTATTAATAAACGAGAAGTAACGATGCAAACCAAATTAAATGTATATAAAACTATATATCGCCCTGTTTTATTATATGGTTATGAATCATGGGGTAACAACAGATAATGTAAAGAGTAAAATAGTAGCGAAATGAAATACCTACGAAGAGTAAAAGGGATTACAATGCGAGATAGAATAAGAAATGAGTATGTAAGAGAAGAACTTGGCATAGAAACAATACTACAATACATAGAAAAGAGACAACTGAGCTGGTGGGGACATGTACAAAGAATGGCAAGTAATAGACAGGTGAAACAAGTATTAGAAGCAAAAACGACATCCAAAAGAGCAAGGGGAAGGCCGCCAGAAACGTGGAATAATATAATGGCTTAAAGACATTGACAACTGAAGGACTAACATGGCAAGAAGCAAAATCTTTGGCAAAGAATAAAAAGAGTGGTGCAAGTTTATATACAAAAGTAATAAAAGTGAATGTGAATTAAAACAATGAAACAGTTAATAAAGAGTAGAAGTTATGTTTGATTTTATAGAGTAAAAGTTTATTAACACGTTAACCGCCGTATGTACCGCGGGCTGTCACACCACTGCTGTTCCGGTAGAGCCGACTAAGAAATCTGTAATGATTCCGTAAATTGTTTAGGCTTAAAATGGTATTAAATTTACAGATTTCTGTAGGAAAGTTAGTTTCTCTGATATAATGTAGATAGGGTTACCTAATCCGACAGTTTTCTCTCGTGACCGCCGGCGGTCATACGGCGTGGTGGTAATGCAGTAATTACCACGTGTCAAGTGTGATTGTTTTAAAATGGCTTCGCGACCTTCGTGTAGTAGTTCCAGAAATGATAAACGACCTTTAAGTAATGCTGAATTACTTCATATATGTGAAAACTGGGAAAATGAACATTTCGGTGGAAATAAGTCGGATGACCAAATTTCTAGTAATGAAACAAGTTCTACTCCTAGTGAAAATGAAAGTGACTACAGTGAAGACGTTTCAACTGATAACGAGAATGATGAATTTGAAAACGAAAACACCGAAGGAAGATTAGCAGGTTTGTTTTTTCATTTCATTTTTTATGTCGTGTGTATCGTTTTATTATTGTAGACGTAACTATTACACCTACTTCTCAATGGTTAGCCGTTACCGGAAACTACCAACAGCATTTCCAGTTTCAAGAACGTAGTGGTGTAATTGCAGATATTCCCGACAATGCAAAAGCAATTGACATCTTTTCGTTTTGTCTCAGATGATATATTAGATCTCATAGTGAGGAAACTAATAGAAACGCTCAACAAACATTGAATAAACGGCAACATACACGTTCCAGTAGACTGTCGTCTTGGGTACCGACTAATACAATAGAAATTAAAAATTTTGGACTTTTGTTATGGATGGGCTTAGTTCGACATCCAACTATTGAAAGTTATTGGAGTCGAAATTCAAAATATAAAAACGATATAGCGCCGATCACAATGCCAAGAAATAAATTTGAAATGTTGTTACGTTTTTGGCATTTTCCAACAACGAAGAAGCACCAGAAAATGATAGACTATTCAAAGTACGCCATATAGTTGAACTATTAACTAAAAATTATCAAACAATTATGAAACCTGATTTGCAAATTGCAGTCGACGAAACAATGGTTCCATTTAGAGGCCGTTTAATATTTCGTCAATATATTCCAGGAAAGCGACATAAATATGGAATAAAACTATTTAAGATGTGTGGTTCTGAGGGATATACATACAATTTGATGGTCTATCAAGGAAAACATGAAACCGGAAAACATGATTTATCATCTCATGTTGTGATGGAACTGTGTAAAGACTATTTAGATAAAGGAGAATTTTAATTACTGACAATTTTTACACTAATTTGCCACTTGCACATGCGCTGTTAAAAGAAATACTCATTCACTAGGAACAGTACGAAAAAACAGAAAAGGGCTTCCAAAAGAAGTGGTGTCTGCTAAAATCAATAAAGGTGATGTTGTTGGTAAAGAAAATGAACAAGGAGTGGTAATAGCCAAATGGCGTGATAAAAGGGAGGTTTTAATTTTGTCTACACATCACACATTGGAGGTAGTTAACACCGGCAGAAAAAATCGGAAGAAGGAGGACATTTGTAAGCCAAAGTTTATACTGGACTATAATGCTGGAAAAGCTGGAATTGACCTAAGTGATCAATTGTCTAGTTATTCTTCTCCTGTACGTAAATCAATTAGATGGTACCACAAATTAGTAACAGAATTACTTTTGGGACATCTGTTGTTAATGCATACATAGTTTTAAACTAAAAATCCAAATTTACAAATGTTTCTATTACAAAATTTCGTGAAATGTTGGTAGATTCTTTGCTCCTAGGAAATAATGATGCAAATAATATTGAAGAAGAAAAATTACAACCACCCAAAAAACAAGGAAAAATAAAGCACAAGTTACAAGAAACTATGGACAAATGTGGAAGAAACAGAAAAATTAGAAAAAGATGCTATGTTTGTTATAACAAATTAACTGCATCAGAAGGAAGTAAGATAGCTGGAAAATTAGCCAAGAAAGTTTCGACATATTGTTCTGAGGTCAAAATAGACCATTTGTTTGTATTAATTGTTTCCCAAAGCACGCTAGTACTTAAAAAATCTTTTTAATTCAACTTTTAACAATTTGTTAATTGAATTTTGTCATTTACTTTGCTGCTTTTATTTTAGACTGTTACCGTCAATTTTATTTTTTTTCGTATTTGTGAAGTTTCAGTAATGTTTGTGAAACGAAATAAAAAATTTAAAAAATATATTTTTTTATTTTTTTACGATTATGACAACGAAATAAGAAACAACAAAAATGACCGCGGGCGGTGCATATGGCGTGTCAGAAATATTGTAGTGACCGCTGGCGGTCACATGGTAGAGGAATAGCCAGTTACTAAAATATACCGTCGGCGGCTAACGTTAAGTATGTGAATTAGTATATATAGGTAAGTAATTAGTTAACGAAAAATAATGTAATTTGCCACACCCTACACCATTAAGGTAAACAGGTTTTGATAATATATATGTGGATGTTGTTGATTTTATCTTGCAAACTAGCTGTTAATCGCATTGATTTTTCGCGAAACCATTCTGGATTTGCTGATTGTCACCTCGTTTTATTTCTACAGTTTCAATATCAGCTTCATATAATTTATTTCAAAAACGCTGTTTGCAAATGTTGGTACTCTTCACCACATTTATCATCGATAACTTCAACTGCAGTTACACCATAATCAAAGTCGTCGACGCCAATTTTGCTGCCCGTTTGAAATATTTTGTTTTATTTCTTTTGGAAGGTTTAAGCTTTTTTAAAAAAAAATTTCTGTATAGAATCCTATTGCCTGGCCACTATTTAATTTTTGTAATGTATATAGGACAAAGGTTTGTTGTTATAATTTGATGCAGCAGCGTAACATCTGTATTCATAGCTCCCTTTCAAACTAAAATGTATAGGTTTGCTTCCTACTGTTTTATTAATTTGACTGTTAAAAGCATTCTGCAGCATTTGTGTCGCTATCTATTAGTAAACTTGATGCATGGTAAGCTATTCTGTGCAATATTCCAGAAAATTCTTCAGTGATGTTGCTTTGGAAGGAACGTCTCGTAAACATTTTCTTCTCCTACTTTAGGACCTTACAAAAATATTCAAATTCTCCATATCTATTTAAGCAATTATCATGACAACCCATGATATGCTTAGGGCCATTAAAATATCTTTTTCAAATTTTCAATTTTAATATGCAGTGGTGAATTGTTAGTCATTCTATGTTTAGCAGCACTTACAATCAATCACAGTTCGTAAACGTAATATTGTATTATTGTTTCAAATAAAAATTTTATTTTTGGATTCAACTTTGGTGTTCGGGCTAATTCTCTAATTCTATTACAGAAATTTCTTAATAAATGATTTTTACATTCTATTTTTTCAATAAAAAGAGGGTCCATAAGGTCTTGCGTCACGAATTTTTTTCACACTACTATCACCATCACCTATGAATTTTGAATATTTCAAACCATGCATATTAATAGAGTTTTTTACACCTTCTACGATTATAGCAGACTCCATTGCCGTCGATGTTCCGTTCCAATTCTTAAAACATTTATGGTATTTTAATGTTACCTTGGTTTTGTATTGTTTATTTGTTTTGACACTCTCGGCAAAACTTATTTTTTACTCTACATATAATACTTTTCTTGTTCGCGCCCCAATAATACAAGCAACTCCAGATGCAGCATTATAATTGGTTTTATATAATCTTTTAGACCAAGCGCCATCCAAAATTACAGTGATCATTGGTATACCGTCGTCACCAACGTCCCGTTTTGATTGCTAACGCAGCTTCTTCTTTCCAGCTTCTACCATATCAACTAGTACATTTTCTTTAATTATTGTTTGTACGTTTTCTTCGTATTTTGAATACGTATGGGACGACATGTTGGGTCCATCAATCGAAGCCAGCAACTCCGTTAGCTGACTGTAACCAATACCGGTGGCGTATGCTCCACATATTGCAGCTTCGTTAATATTAACTTCTCTGTTCGTTTGTAAAAAAAACTTTCGAAATTACACGCTTTGCATTTAACATAAATGTACTTTAAAGACCACGTCGTTTTTTTCGGATGTAATTTGCATGTCGTAAAAATTACAACCAAATCCAGAATGTTTTAGAGATTGCAGAGATTGCCATAAATGATGAATGCTAATAATTCTTTTTCCATGCAATTTGGATGAGGATTGATTTGAGATTTTTCTGGCTCTGACTTCTATTTCATATAACGATTCTATATCATCCCATCTATTGTTGATGTCGGCTTGTAATTCTAAAATTAAATTCAGAAATTTTCTTTAATTTCGTACATATGCATTATGTATAACGGGTGTTTCAATTAGACTGGCCTACCGGATTTATATTGAAACCGATGGCTCTAGGAATTTAGGAAAAAAAACTTTGTCAACAAAAATGGATCCTACGGGTTCATTAAAATTATTATTAGCTACGAACTTTTAACTGCTAGGGGGCGAATTAGAACCAAAAAAATGAAAATTTCAATTTTCTTTGAAATTTCAAATGAAACGATGGGTACCTAACAAAATTTTTCTATCTTTTTATTTGAAGGGTGAGGGGAGACAAGTTTCTGTAACTAAAAAAAAATACGACAACTTATGCAATAGTTGCCCGATTTTGATAAACATGGTGTCATTTGAAAGATAATGAATTGCTTAATTGATGTCCAGTATTATTTAACTACAAATACAAGCCACCAGATGGCGAGATTTTGAATGATTACAGATTTTGTGATTTTTTCAAAAAATTCAAATATAACGGCACTATTTTAAAACTATTATGATGTTTACAATAAAATTTGGAAGAGAGTGCCGAAAACCGCACGTCTCTATCGTTTTTCTAATAAAAGTTATAAAAAACGATAGAGACGTGCGGTTTTTGGCATTCTCTTCAAATTTTATTGTGAACATTATAATGGTTTTAAATTTTCCGTTACATTTGAATTTTTGAAAAATCACAAAAATCTGTAATCATTCAAAGTCTCGCCATCTGGTAGGTTGTATTTGTAGTTAAATAATATTCCAATACTGGATATCAATTAAGCTATTCATTATCTTTCAAATGACACCAAGTTTATCAAAATCGGGCAACTATTGCATTAGTTCTCGTATTTTTTGAGTTACGGAAACTTGTCTCCCCCACCCTTCAAATGAAAAAATAGAGAAAAATTTTGAGAACGAAAATGATGGAGAATTTACCATAGATTAAGAAAATTTTGTTAGGTACTCATCGTTTCATTTGAAATTTCAAAGAAAATTGAAATTTTCATTTTTTTGGTTCTAATTCGCCCCCTAGCGGTAAAAATTCGTAGCTAATAATATTTTTAATGAACTCGTAGGATCCGTTTTTGTTGAAAAAAGGTTTCCAATATAAACCCGGTGGCCAGTCTAATTAGGACACCCGGTATAATTTGAAAGTTATATACTAGGTGTAGAATTGTTTTTAAAAAATAGGGAGTTTTCGTGTAAGTAAACATACTGCGAAGAACTTCACATTCCGATACAAATAAAATGGTAGAGAAACTTTGTCCCAAAAGTTTTAGTCAAAAAAATGACATAAAGGAATTGCGTTATAGAAAAAAACTATTATAAAAGTTGTAAATAATAACATCTTCAATATCTTTTACTTCATATTTTTTTAGTACAATTAATATTTTTGACTATACTTTTACTACTCAATTTGACGGAAGAAGTCTAGAAAGGTTAAAGGTATGTAAACATTTCCGGTTTGCAAACAGTTGTAGAACTCCATATATTTATACTAATTAATAAGCAGAAAACAAGTACCTACATTAGGAAATATTTGTCGTACGAGGAAAAAAGTTATTCAAAAAATTGAATCAAAAAATCAAGTTTGTACACTATTCTATAATTATGAACTACCTGTGGGTCATTTCTGAATCAAATTTGATTTTAATTCTCGTTAACTTTTAACTTTAACAAATCGCTAATCTATAAAAAAACAATTCCACACCGGGTATTCCCACTTTCATATGATTAAAAATAACTAATGAAGAAAATTTAAAGCGCACTAACTATGTCAAATAATATATACTAAAATTATTAAAACTTTATCTAGATTAATCATTTAAGACACTCTAGGTATGTAGGTAATATATAGCAATTAATCAGTAATTATTAATTGACAAGATGATACGCTTCAGTTCAAAATGACAATATTTATTCTTACTTTTTGTTTTTCCAAGCCCATTTTGCTGCTAACGAACGACTTTTGCGTTTAGTTCCGCACGTTTTTTTCACTTTGGAGTGAAGACCCATATTTATTAATTAAAATTATAACTATTTAAATATTTATTTACATTCACAGATTACTATTTATCGTTCAACACAGATGAAACCCACACACTTTAAAGACTCTTTGAAAATGAGATTTACCTGCAGTAAATGGGGTTTCACTTAAAAATAAAAAGGATTAACACTCGGATTAACACCACAGAGGTTGTCAACTTAAGCAAAGATGTTGTAAATCATACTATAGTCTGTATACTATTGGCGCGGAGTAATAAATCATAATTGCTTGAAATAATTCTTTATTTTCTTGTGAAAGCGGTACTTCTACGGTTAAGTAAAACCAATAAATTCTAACCAAAAATACGATCATTGTGCCGCTCTTGCAGCATATCGACCCATCTAGGGTCTGAGAACAATAGTTTAACCTGTGTAAACACGTTGCCGTCAGCCCAGGTACTGACGAAACGAGAATCATAGTCGTAGATGTGGGTATTATACCAAGATACAAAAATAATGGTATATAATACGTAAGAAGTAAAATTTGTAATGTGATCTACTATACAAATAAAATAAAAATAACATATAACCACATAATAATTCATATCAAGGTAGATTTTACTATTATAATATATTTACCTACTAAAAATATGATTTTCCAAACGTATCAGGTACCTACGCCACTGCAATACGGGAGATTCGATAATTCTGACAGGTTTATTACTCCGCGCCAATAGTATACTGAGTATAATCAGTCAACTTCTTTACAAACCTATGTAATGTTGGTTGCCATAAATTCAAATTAATTTTATTGAATAACAAAGACTAGCCCAACATTTTTTTAATTTAATATAGTTTCCTCTCTACGGTTTAGAATTCCGCATCTAATGATAACAAAATTTTATTGATATTTCAATGCGTTGTTGATTGAAATGGTTTTATTGATATTCAGTAAATATGTAATTAATAAAAAACTAAAACATTTAGGAAAAAAAAAAAAGATACCTCCCTAGTAATTCCTTCTCTAAATCATTACAGACTTCGACCTTCACTTACAAATAATTACTAAGAAGATAAAACGGTTTTGAAGTTAACATTAAAAGTGATATTCCATCATTTCACTACATAAGGGCGTCGTTTACCTAGTTCGCTAAAACATGAATCACTAATTTCGCAATATCTTCTATTGCGTTAAATATTTTGTTTTGCCATCATCATCTCAGATAAATTATACATGAAAGAGTGAAATGATTTTTTCAGATTTTAATATTTTCATTATTTTGTTATTAAATAAATCACAAACTTCGCATAATTTTGTAAACTAGAATTTGAAATTGCCTTTCAAATTTGTTAAATAATAATACCTATAGTTATATGATTAATACATATAAATAAAAAAAAAATCGCTGTACGCGATGAGCATTTTGTAGATTTTTCGTATTACCTTATTTATTAGTAAAACTTTGGAATGGTTTTGAGATAATTTTAAAATTGTTATTATTTTTCCAGAAAATCATACATTTACTAATATAAACAATTGACGTTTTATCAGTGTCTATCATGTTGTATATTATGAGAATTTAAATATAGATACTTGTAAGTATTGCCAACAAGTTGTGATATTTGTATCTTCTATCACTGTGATGTAGGAGCTATAAAACGCAATTTACTATAAGAAAAATTGTGAAAATTCTCATAAAAATGTATCAGCTATTCCGCCTCTCAAATTATAAATTTTGCAACCAACATTACACTATACCTGCATACCAGCTTGACACATCTTTGGCCTGGGTTTCATTGTTATTTTCATTGTAAGGGATTATTTTACCCAAATTAAGATTTTCAAAAGGCTTTAGGTCGTAACAGGCGACTAAACTATTTTTAGTAAACTAAGAAGTCAAAATAATATTATGAAGAAAAATCATCATAATAAGTAATCAAATCAATCAAAAATTTTTTCATAAATAAATTGACAAATTATAAAAGGCAGGGTATTGTTAAAAAAATATTTATTAATGATTACAATTTCGTAATAAACAAAATTTATTTTATGTATGTATGTATTGTTAATTAGCCACGTAATTTCCTGTTCCTTTTTTTTCTAGGATCAATGATTTCTGGTAGTAAATAATTAAAATAAAATGTTTTACCCACACAGCATTTCCAAAATTGCCTATTTCTTTCAATAATTTCGATATATGTATCAACTTTAGTATATACCATGAAATAGCATATTTGTCTATTTGTTATTTCAATTGTCCTTGAATCTGACAATAATACTGATGATTTTGTTTAAGTTTTATTTTACCTGACTTAATTTCTAAATAATTAATTTTTTTTTAATTATGGCTTCATTTATGCTCATATATTTCGCTGAAAATGGACACTTGATTTCAGTGATAGAATTTTCTTCAACTAAACCATCTGGGGAAGCCGCTAAAAATGGTTTTTTTATATATGTTACCGGACAAACCCGAATTTAGGAAATACTAGAATTTCTAGCCAGAACTAGAACGTCCTAATGCTTGTAGGACGTTCTAGTATTTCCTAGGCCATACACGAAATGCCGAGTAGAACTAAATTAGGTACCGGAATTTCTAGTTTTGCCTAGGACAAACCAGAAACAGGAAACAACAAATTCTAAGGCATAGGGCAAACCCAAAGAGTGAATTTGATAAGTTACAATACTTTTATGGCAAGTAAATGTTTGTATTTTTAGGCAAATAAAAGGTTAAAAATTAAAAACACCATTACGAACATATTGATTTTATTAATACAGAGGAAATGTCACCAATAAAAACTAAGACAACACAAAAGCTAAACTAACTATAACTTATTATTGGCTAAAAATATTTTAACATTTGATTGGTTCAAGTCCTAAAAGCTGATAAATTGTAGTAAACTGAATAACAAAGCTATGGTTAGTAGGTAATTGATATTATTTTTTTAATTATTAATCAAACGTACCTCAACATTTTTAATTATAATTATTTATTTTGCAAGGAAGGCTTTGTGGCACTTCGAATTACATAAAATATTATTCTTTTTACACAAGCATAATTTAGACGCACAGTGCTTTGTACACTGACAGCGAGTATAACCCTGTGTACTTCCACTAGCGCCAGTAGCAGCTGTTCTTAGCGAAATTTTTTTCTTTGGGAATATCGTCTATCGAAAGAAACATCTGCTGACAGATATCGAACTCTGAACGAGAATATAAAGTTTGCAAAATGCCATTTTTGTACCTAGCTGGTACAAGTTGTCTTGGTTAATGCTCAACACGACCGCCATAATATTTCGGAGACTTCCTCTTGCTCGATCGACGTCAGGTATGGCTACTGTTACATTGTCACCAATTATTGCTGCTGGGTGGCTCCTATCACTAATTTGCTTCATTCTATTTGCTTGTGTTTGCAAGGACATAGCAGCAGATGTTCTCAATTTCTCAAATTTTTTCCCCAAAATGTTGCTGTTGTCTTCTGGAAACTCGTGATTTTCCTCTGTCTCAACGGTATCTGGATTTTCATATACCTCAGCGTCTATCTCTGTGTTTTCGCCAACAACAGTAAACCTTTCCTCCATATCTTCCTCAGAAACAACATTGGCGCTGTTTAAAGACAATCCGACCCTAGGTTCGATTCCGAACATTGCCTTGTAGGGTGACATTTTAATCCCCGCATGGAGTGCACGATTTTTCATAAACTGTACAAATTTGATCCCTCGGACCATTGTTGGGTGTCATTATCCTTAAGCCAAGTAGCGAGCATATTTTCCACATCCTGATTTGCTCTTTCAACTGAGCCTTGACTTTGACTGTGGCGTGGTCGGCCATGAACCAGTTTTAGTTCAGGCCAAAGCAACTTCAATTCCTCAATGACTCTGTTAGCAAATTCTCTTCCATTATCTGACTGAAGAATGCAAGGTGCTCCAAAGGTAGTAAAAATATCAAGCATATGATATGAAACTTCTTCGGCAGTTTTACTTTTAAAGCACGCAAAAGGCAAAATTTTGTTAGGTGGTCTTGGTAGACCAAAATAAACTTAAAATCGCGATCAGATTGGCTTTGCATGTCTATTAAATCAACTTGTGCACGACTGTTTAATTGAGAATGTAAAATCGGTTTCGAAACGTATCCTTTCTTCTTTTGGACTTTTTAGTTGACAGTTTTCACATAGCGATAAATACAAGTTAATCATCGACTTAGTGATATTGGCGTATTTTTTGCTGTTTCAAATAACATTCTGTCTCTGCCACCATGACCAACAGCACGATGAGCATCATCAAGAGCATCAAAAACTTCATCAATAGGCAGGTAATATCGAACGTCACCTTCGGATTTACCAGATATTAGTTTTTAAACCATGAACCTCGATGACATCAAAACGCTTAATTCTGCGGTATTGCAAAGGTGTTGTTCGAGTACTTGCTTTGGCAACCATCACCTAGAAATAGAAACCGTTCAAAAGTGAAACTAAATTAAATAAAACAGTAGCTGTAGAGTCTTAAAAGTTACATTTTACTAAACTAACACAAGAATCTTCACGCTCAAAACTGACCAACAGTGTTATTAGTTAGAAAACAGCTGAACTTATTGAACTCCAATTTGGTACCTACACTTTAGAAACGACGCCAGCGCGACGTGCAATATTAAAATGACAATATCTTAATATATGATAGTCGAACAAGTAACCTTTTTTGTTTCAAAATAATGAAATTTTATTATTTACCATTAAAATGTAAATAAAGACAGGGAAATAAAAATTACTTGAAATTTAAACTGTGTAACTAGCGCCCTTTAGGTGTATCATAGAAAATTATGATATTCGTGTTTATCACTAGGCCCGGTTTTTCAATCGCTGGTTAACCTGAAGGTAAAGTTAACCTGCAACCCATGTTAAATTGCGAATTTCCGGCAATATTTCAATCAATTTAAAAGCTATGGTAACGAAACCTGTGGTTAGTGTTTTGTGTTGTACTATTGGTTATACTGCGTGTCGATCATTTGACCTAATTCGGAGACTTTGACCTACTGGCCGTTAATTTGGCGGTATTTTTCGCGATGGATAAGAAACGATCCTCCATTTTTACACACGAGGAACAACAACTTTTAGTTGGTTTAGTCGAAAAATATAAAAATATTGTTGAATGTAAGAAAAAACGGGAAAAAGAAATTTTCATTAGAAAAACAATCTGTGATAAAAAAAACAGGTGGAGAGGTGAAGGAGAATCCTTCCATATTACCGACATAGATGAAACAATAAAGGCATTTTAAATGAACAAATCACAGGCCTGGAAAATGCTTATGATAGCGATATGATTGTTAAAGGTGAGTTTGATGCACTGCTTATTGTACATTATATGAATGTGTGTATTCGATTTACAGGACCACCAAATGGAAATGAATTGGAGATGATCGACATTGAAAGTGAGTACATTTATGACAATAACTGATATTAAAAATAAATCGAATTATATTTGTAGATATTCAATTACTTTTGTAAGCGATTTCTGTAGACAAACCCCGCACCCAGGCCCATCACAACCAGGGTCATCGAGATCAGACCCCATCACCATCAGTCCCATTTCACTGCCAGGCATTAATAAAGATACACAAAGTTGGGAAGAGTATTCTTCAACCGACTTGAAGAAACACCAGCAAAAAGTTGCGGACCCGCATATTACAAAATAAACAAAAATTAACAAAAGATACATTAACAATAATCACGAATTAATTCAAAGTAAGTTACAATTTGTAAATCTTCAAAAGAAAAATTTTGGAGGAGCATAACCTCCGAATGATTTTATTAAGAAAACAAATTGAAAATGAAGATTTAAAAAGACTACGAGAAAGGCAACTTTCAAATAATCTGTAAATATGTTGTAATCTTTTTTTATTGTAAATAGAAAACCAACATGAAATTAATTGTATATTTTATGCATTTCTTAACCTAGCAAAATAATTATTTATTAGATTGGTTCGTACAGCATTGTATTGTTCAACTGGGTTCACATTGTGTATGTTATGTCAACATTATTTACTACTTCGATGGCAGCTTCTTGTTCGACATTCACTGCTGGTACTTCTTCATTCTCATCACAAGCGATGTTGTGTAATACAGCAGTTGCTGTGATCAGGGATTGGACTGTATCCAAATGAAGCCTCAAACCTAAAGCCAACGCAGGAAATCGACGTTTCCAGGCTCCATATGAACGCTCTACAACGTTTCGTGTTCGAATTGTGATTCATTGTATAAATACTCTGCTTCATGGTGTGTATTTCTCAAAGGGGTCATCAAATAAGGTTTAATAGGATATCCACTATCTCCCACAAGAACATTTCCGCCAAAACCTCCATTTTCAAAATTCATACATATGACGGAATTTCTAAATATGTGTGAGTCATGAGATGACCCTGGCCATCGTGTTACAATGTCTCGAATTTTTAAATCAGGATCTGCAATTGTTTGGACATTCAATGAAAAATTGTTTTCTGTTGCGAAATATTTCTGCATTATTCCCACCAGGTGACTGTATTCGCACATGACTGCAGTCAATCGCTCCGATACATCGAGGAAATCTCGCAATGTTAAAAATTTTTGTCTCACTGTTTCGATCTCATCATTTTGAGGCATTGCTACATAACGTGGTCTGAGAGCAGCAATTGCTCGACTGACACGTCGGACCGTTTTACTTGCTGTAGATTTGTGAACTCCAGAAAATCGCCAACAGTGACAAGGAAGGAGCCTGTGGCATAAAATCTTAATGCTAACAGCAACTGATTTTCAGGTGATAAACAGTCATTCCTCCTGGTCGGATATGAAATTGTATCTTCAATTTCCCTACTATATTTTGCACAGTAATTTTGATAAACGGAAACGATTAAAAAATCTTGTTCATCCCATTCCTCAAAATGGTCAGTTCTATGCCTAATTGTTTTCGGCCGTCTTACTTCCTCATCACTACTAAATGCGTTCACATTATAAAATTCCATGTTATTCATTGAAATAAATAAAATAAACACTCAAATCACAGTCAAGAGAAAATCACAGTATTGTAGACTACAATGGTGCAAGATACTAATTTAAGTAAAAAAATTGACTTAAGTGTTTGACATTGACGTTACAGTTGCATTCCAATGGTAATCATGTTACTTTTACTTTACCACAAGGCAAAGCTAAGGTAACTCAAACCAACACTAACCAGCAGTCAATCAGATAACCTACAATTGAAATACACTTATTTTGTTGTAACCTCTGGTTTTCAACAAACTAACAGTTAACCAGCGATTGAAAAACCGGGCCTTAAAAACTAAACCGTACCAAGTTTGAGATCAATACGTTCAGCTGTTTTCTAACTACTACAGATTTTCAAAAATAAAATGTCAACTTTAACGCCCTGTATCTCGTTTGCTGTTAACATTTTACTAGGACATGTTGAGGTTAAACGACCTATTTTACACTTCCTTCTTCATTTGCCGTATTGTCTATTGATTATAGGACACCCTATACGTATACCTGCCAATAAATTAATAAATGTAATCTTACCTCGTCAATTAACTTTTGGTATTGTTCTCGCGATACGACGTGAAAATGCGATTCCTTCGCACCCACCTTCTCAATCTCGTCCAGAAATTCTTCTTTCTTGGATGCATTCATATTATTAACAATGTTGTTACGTTATCTAAACAAAGTCACACTAAGAACTGAAAGCGAGTCAAAGCGTACATCGGTTTTGTATAAGTCTTGACAGGCAGAAGACACCTGCAAGGATGTCGTCGGTACTGCTAACACGAATTTGTTTCCTGTTTCGGGTCTCGTCCTAGGCAAAACTGGAAATTCCGGAAACCGATTTATTTGTACTCGGCATTTCGCGTATGGCCTAGAAATATTAGAACGTCCTACAAGCATTAGGACGTTCTAGTTCTGGCTAGGAAATTCTAGTATTTCCTAAATTCGGGTTTGTCCGGTAACATATACACAAACATTCCACACGGTTTCACACGAA
Organism: Abscondita cerata; assembly: GCA_030710515.1. Taxonomy (NCBI): domain Eukaryota; kingdom Metazoa; phylum Arthropoda; class Insecta; order Coleoptera; family Lampyridae; genus Abscondita; species Abscondita cerata. Next base: position 167,214 of record JALBCR010000634.1, read on the forward strand.
TGTTCATTTGAACTTCCAATTTTTCAGTTTCGTTTCCATACTTCGTTTCTGCATTTGAAAATGTTTTATACAATAAACGTTCCACCATGCCTGCTATGGAAGTACACTACACGATTATGTTTCCACCACTTAAGAGGTTAAGAAATATGTTTGTGTATTATAAGAACTTTTTGTAGTTTTAAAAATATACAACTTTCATTGTTAAATATGGCGTCGTGGGATTGGATAATTGGACAATGGGAAAATTCTTGAGATGTTTTATACAATAAACGTTCCACCATGCTCTATGGAAGCACAACACGATTATGTTTCCACCACTTAAGAGGTTAAGAAATATGTTTGTGTATTATAAGAACTTTTTGTAGTTTTAAAAAAATATACAACTTTCATTGTTAAATATGGCGTCGGGATTGAATAATTGGACAATGGAAAATTCTTGAGATTTAGTCCCCTCTCTTAGGCCGTGAATCCAAATAAAAATTTGTATTTATATTTCACAAATATTCGGTCTTCTAAAATCAAAAAACTTATCAAAAACTGCAGTGAACTCTCCACTGAATATGAATACGAGGAGTTGGAGGCAACATTTAAAAAGACGGTTCAAGATTTAACGAAAAGGGAGCGTCTGCTTAGTAAACTCCAGTTTTCATCAGCAGTGGAAACAATGATTATGGTACATTTTTTATATGAATAAATATATTAATTTATAACCTATTGAATTCTCAGGTTGTACAACAAGCAGCACTAATGTAGTTCCAAGTGTACGTTTTAAGGATGTTTGTGGAAATGAGGAAACGGTTTTAACTCAGTTAAATGAAGTTAACAAAAACTACAAACTTATGTTGCATTTACTAACCAAAATTTCAATAGAAGTGAAGGAAATTAATTGTACTCAAAATGATATAAAAAATATGTTGGTCAACAATAATTTCAATAATTTGGTGAGATGATCTTCCTTTTTATGTTAATGATAATTTTGTTTGCCGCAGTTTTCTACGGACCCTTTCTCATAGGAAGGAAATTTGGTTTTGTTGCAACGTTTCGCATTGATAGTCAATCATTCATCGGGCAGTGCTGAAATAAATGAGTTTTTAAAACGGTGTTAATTGGAACTGATAAAAAGGTGAGCACCATTCATTAAGTATCTGCGGATCAAACGCCCAATCACCGTAAATTTCTTCAAGATCTTCGTAAATCTCTACAAAATCGCTTAAATCAAGGTGAAAACAATATGACAATTATTTATATAAATGGAACGCCAAAAATAATTTCTGTAAATCAAACAAAAAACTAAATAATATTAATTTTAACAATAAACTTTGTAATACTAATTTAAACATAGCTCATATTAACATACGCTCCTTAATTGGAAGTTTTGACTGGCTACTGGAGTTTACTAAAGAAAACCATTTTCACATACTAGCAATATCTGAAACCTGGCTAACGCCAGATATTCCAACAAAATATGTTCAATTACCAGGTTATGAATTAATTAGTATGGATGGATTAACAAGAGGTAGGGGTGTGTGTTGTTATGTACAAAACAATATTCATTTTAAAGTAATAGCTGCTGATTTCTTAGTATCAGATGTAATAGAACAGTTATGGCTATCTCTTAATATTTCAAATACGAAAATCGGTTTCGGAGTGATGTACATACATACCCAAAGTCTCAAACACTTGCTTTAATGAACTGGAACTGGTGCTCTCCAATATGTCAGTTGAAGTAGACGATCTAATACTTGTTGGTGACCTGAATATAGATCTTTTAAAAAATACTGTTTATTCGAGGAAACTTATTAATATTCTCAAGTCTTACAATATGAAACAGATAGTCATCCAACCAACTAGGATTACAGATACATCTGCATCTTTAATAGATATCATCTATATTAGTAATAATATTGTCAACATCGAATGCGATAACATTGATGTAAATGACATCTCAGACCATATGTTAACTTATAGTAAATTATAATACGCCATTAAAAAGTTACCACCTAAGTCAATTACATTCAGAGATTACAAAAACTTTGTATATAATGAATTCGAAAGAGATGCGGTACAAGTGAACTGGGATTTAATTGAAAAGATGATTGATATAAATGATAAAGTCAATTTTATTAATTCTAACATTGTTGCGTTATTTGATGTTCATGCACCAATAAAAAAAGTTTGCTTGCGTCATACTTATCGACCTTATATAAGATGTAATAAAAACTATGATTAAACTTAAGAAAAGGCATTCAAAAAGTATGTACAAACTAAACTACCTACTCATCTAAATTATTACAGACAATTAAGAAATTACTTATCAGTTGCAATAAATAACGAAAAAACTGCCTACGTTAATTATCAGGTTCATCTTAACAAGAAAAATCCAAAGTTATTGTGGAAGAATTTTTCTAGGTGGGGCATTCATTCTAAACACACACGCGAAATGGCAAAGATATTGATAATGCAACTTTAATAAATGATTACCTAGTAAACAGTATCCAAGCTGTCGAAATTAATAAAGAAACTTTAAATTATTATAAGTGTAATAAGAAAGATCAAAGTCAACACATTGGACTGTTTAAAGAAGCAACAGTAGAGGAAACTGAAAAAATTGTGAAGGAAATGACATCTGAAGCTTATGGAATATATAACATAAACCTAAAAATGTTAAAATTAATATTACCATCTTTCAAATTGGCTTGAACGCATACTATTAATTATTCTCTAATTATTGGAATTGTGCCTGATTTATGGAAAAAAGCTGTGATCAATCCTTTATCAAAAACCAGTAAAGCCACATGAACTGAAAGATATCACGCCTATCAGCATATTACCTACAATGTCCAAAATTCTTGAGAAAATAGTATACAATCAAATAAGTTAACATGTCCGCAAAAATAACATACTGCCATCTATTCAATCCGGTTTTCAAAAAAACCATAGCAAAAAAACTACAGCATTGCTCAGAATTACTAGCTATATAGCAAGAAACATAGACAATAATGAGATAACATACTTATGTTGTTATACTACAGTAAAGCCTTCGACGTAGTTTATCGCACACTTTTACTTGCTACATTGCATTATTATGGAATAGAAAATAGTAGTTTCCAAATCGTACGGTGTGTTTGCTTGTTGTGTTTAATTTAAATGAGTGATGAAACTAAATTATAATAAAAGAATGTGTTTTAAACTTACAACTTTCATTACAACACCCATTTAATCTGGCACTGGCTTAGAAAATGCACCCACATTAGAGTGCAAACGTCTCCTCCACCAGTAACAAGTGTGTTGGTTCTTTTACATTCTACCTTCCTTAAAGGGATCCAGTCGTCCTCAATACGGTCCTGGAATATTTTTATGGCTAATTTTACGGAAGGAAAATCTTTTCAACATATAAACATCTATTTTAGTGTATCAGGTGAAACTTTGCTTGTAATCATTTTTTACATCATAGTTGATAAATAAAAATGCAGAAATAATGCTGTAAATTGTTACGTTACAAAAGTACTTTTGGGTTTTAGTTTGAAATTGTGTTTCAAGTTTGAATACTAGACTATAGTAATTTTTTTTTTTTTTTTTTTTTTTTTTTTTTTTTTTTTTTTTTTTTTTTTTTTTTATTTTTTTATTTTTTTAAAGGGGATTTGACGGAAGGCTATGCTTATACCTAATGCCGTTGCAACTCTCTGTAAATATAGTTATTGTGATAAAGGTAAAGCTTTTATTTTAAATTACCTCTTGAACACACGTCAATGGAATTAAAGGGCCCCCATTATCCCTTTCCTTGTTCAAAGTACGCAAGCAAATTAAAAACCATTTGTCGCGACTGAGATCGCAATGTTTTACCTTGCATAAAACCAGACATGTTTTTGTTCTGAAAAGAACAGTTTGAAGTAAAATAATGCAAAATAACAGTAATTAATAACAAAGATACACGATGACAACGAAGCGAAAATGACAACTACGTATAATTAAAATTGAAAGAACGTCAACTTAAATTGAAGTCAATGTATGTCTTACTCATACAATGAACGGTACGTTATTTCTTACATCAAAAGATAATGACGCAAGTATCTTCTTTTGTGGCACCGAGTTTAGTAAGGTGTGCTTTATTTCGAAACATGATCCTTCATTGGTGGAAAATAAGGTAGGTGTTAAGTTGGCACACTTGTTTTCAATGTGTTCTATTTCCTATTTAGTGATTTCTTTTGTTTCTTTTATAAATCTGATCCTAATTGGTCTGCAAAACCATACAGATCCTGGTGAGGGATTTTGCCATAATGGTTTTTTTTCGTCTTTTAATATTAATCGTATAGGAACTAAAGAGCTCTGGAATATGTTGGCGTCACTGTCATCTATGTTTTCAAACTTCTGTTTGTACTGATTTTGTTGGGACCCGTCACATCCCCATTTTGTTATTAACAACAAGTTCTTTCTTTGGCTTTCATGTACAGTGCTCATCACAGAACCTAAGTACATGCAAAGTCTTGTGACCGAATGGTCTAGCAACGCTTGCAAGTCCACCTGTTTCATTAAAAAACATGGACTCTAGAACGGGATAGCAGGTCTTCTTTTCTATTTGTATTTTTGAATAACAAGGATAGTGTTTCTTGTTTTTGTTATGCCTTTTCAGTATATTGTATTATCTTCTGGTTAAATCTGCTTCGACAAATAACTGTAATGCCTCTCAAGGAGTTAGTTGATTCACTACTGAAGTCGCTGCAGCCTTATTGCCTGATGCTCTTTGACTACAGCTGGCTGCGTACGTTAATTCCTCTGGCTTAATCTACAATTATAAAAAATAAAACGTTACAGAGTGAAAAACTGCTATTTTATGCATGAATTGGGGAGAGCTATTTCCAGTCTGATATCTAGCTAAATACAGGCTGATACTTGATTTTGAATAACTCATTATTTGTAACTTATTATGTAGGTACAGTAGAGGCAAACAATGTTACAGGCATGTTACATGTCTATTGTAAACAGTGCATTTAAAAGAAAGAACGAGATAACTGGTGTGTATCTTTAATATAAGAGAGAAAGAGACAGTAAATAAGTATTGTATTAAAGTATCAGTAGATTAATATTATTAATGACTAACCTGTTTCCGAAGTTCACTAGTTTTACGACGTTTGCTGCGATCTGTCAATTCATGGAAATCCTTCGTTGGTCGGAGATTACGAATGGGGGGCGAGCTCGTAGTCGGGATTGACCAGTTGTGTAGTTTTAAAGAACCTTCAAGCCAATTTTCATTGTTTCTCAAAAACCTTTCTTCAATATAGTGTGCTTCTTTCCATTTACTCTTTAACTGTGATTTAAAGTGTTTTAAATCTAGTCTTAGAACCTTGCGTTGTTTTAAAAGACAGTGCGTCTCCATCTGAAGATAGTTTTCCATACATTCTATCCTTTCATCATATTTTTTAACAGGACATTGTATGAAAAGCTGATACAAGTCTTTTCTGGTCCTTTGGATGATATTCGGCTGGTTACCTTCAAAAAAAACTTTAATATCATGATGAAAAAAATTCCCAAGTTGGGCCTATGTTAAGACTATTTTTTTTACACTTAGGGGAATAATGTGATTAAAGTAAATGTGTAGATATAATGTCTAGATTCTCTATTTTACAACTCAAGTTAAAATTAAGCTTAACCTTGATTGACAGATGAACAAAAACCATCATTCAAACAAAAAATACGAAAAATCGCTTTTTTTCAATGTTCTACTTGGGGTATAAATTATACATAAAATAAATTAGATGTATCTTTAATTAAGCTTTCGTAGAACAGTACATACCTTTTACTTTGCCTGCCATTGAAAAATGTTGGTGAATAACGCAAGTAACAAAACTTTGGCACTTTTTAAAATGTTGCTAGTTTAGCGTATCGTAAACAAAGACGTGGGTGTTAAACGACGACTTAATTTCGACTGCGACGATAACGCCCGAGGCAGTAGATAGTTCGGGTTTTTTTATCATTGTGTGGTAGACAGATTACTTGAGAACAATAGAACATCATCTTTAACAGGTTTTGCGATAGTTAGTTTTTTAGTCTGTTATCCGGTTTTTGACTCAAAATAACTCATAGTGAAACGTGAAACTGCGGTCGCTTGATGACGACGCCTGCAGGCCCGCTTTCTCACCATGACCAGCCGCCGATACTGAGGAACCGACTCTCTGCATCGTAAAACGCTTGCGTGCGCCTGCCATGACTTAGCCGGATCACAGGCACACTCCGTTGCCCGCCTTCACCGCGAGCAGGTGTCCTGGATGCAGACACACGTCTTACGTCGGATGAATAAATTTCGCGAGTTTTTTTGCAAATCAAAATCCTAACGAGCTGGAATTTTTTAGACAACGGATTCGGATTCAGCGACCCCAAAAACATATGGTAAACATGTTCTGACCCCTGGACTCGGGAAAAAAAATTTTATGAAGTTTCTGAAGTTATGTCGAAACCCCGACATGCTGGGTTTTTTTGAACCTCGGATTCGGATTCAGCGACCAAGAAAACATATAATAAACATAGTCTGACCCCCGGACTCGAATAAAATTTTGTATGAGGTATTTTGAGGTTATGTCAGAACCCTGATGTGCTGGATTTTTTGGACCTCGGATTCGGATTCAGCGACCCCGAAAACATATAGTAAACATGGTCTGACCTCCAGACTGCTATTTTAATACATATGTAATTTTATTTTAGATTTAAAATTATCATTCATATAATTATAAGTCTACTGAAGAAGCAAGAAATTGCGAACCGTTTGAATATTTTATATAAATGCTTGATGCCTGCGGCAGTCGCATGCAATAAAAAAAAATCTCGTTATATTTTCACCTAAATCCAAAAAAATCAAATCTAATAGTTTCAAATATAAAACCAGCCAGGATTAGAAAATTAGTGTCATAAATATATAATTTATCAACAGACATAAATATGACTTCGTCATAGTCCCCTTTACAGATGCCATAGCAGCCCAACTAACTCGCTTCAAAGATTTGGTTGGATCTTAAAGACAACTAACGTGATAAGAATTAATTTTTCATATTCTGACAAATTATCCTTTTGTTGGCAGGTAAAAAGTACATTCTTAAGTTCTCCCATCAAAAATATTTCATTCAATTTAAGCTGATGCTTAATTCTTAAAGATAGTGTAACATTGAGTCGATTACAATTACAATTACGTGCTTGGAAAGTCTATGTTTTGCCTCTAATCTCGTAGACCATAAGTGAACAAAAGGCCCATATCTAACTATAGCAGAATGATAGTGAACGAGGAAATGAAATTTGGGTTTCAATTTATTCTTAGTTACCTCCAAATAAATTTCGTTAAGTTCTTCAACTAATGTCTGTAAATAATTTTCAGTTCCATTTAACATTATCGGACTTAACCGAACCTCAACAATGCGCCTCAAAGCTATGTACAGCTTCATCCTACCATCAACGGCAAATACTTTATTAATGTTAACCCTGCATCACTCGCGCTATGAGAGTTTCTCTCACGCTCCCTAAGAATTTGAAAATTTTACGAAGAGTTATTCGACTATGGTGTTACCCCCACTTCTAGCTGACTTTGTAACCGTCTTTAACAATATGCTTTAGTGCGTGCGTGATTTAGTACATATTTGTATTATACATCTGTTTGTTGTCAATTCCTTGCAAGTCAATGTGAGAGTTTCTCTCATCACGCGAGTTTTAGCGTAGCATACAATTTATTTGATTGAAATAAATAATATTGGTAAGAAAATTAGTTTTTGAGTTATACACTTGGTACTACAGCAGCGATATTTTTTTTAGATTGTAAACAATGAGTAGAGGCCGAAAATTATTAGAATTAGCGAATATTCTAAATAAAGAGAAGGAAAGAGGAGAAATGTTAGCTAATATACCATGGACAGGACAAGAAGAACCTCGAGATGAAGAAGTTATGGAAGACAATAGACGAGACGACATCGAAAGTGATGCTGGCAGTGAACATAGCGAACACTATACGGATTCCGAACAATCTGATGCAGAAATTGAAAATTCTGTTCATGAGATTGACGGTAATATCGTATATAAATCTATACATCACTACACTGGTAAAGACAAAGTAACACATTGGATGGCTCATCCTCCCCGACCTAATGTACGAACATCTAGAAAAATATTGTCAGTCATCTTCCTGGAGTCAAAAATATTGCAAAAATTCAAAAACTGTGGAAACATGTTGGAGGTTGTTTATTACAGAAGAAATTATTGAACAAATCGTGAAATTTACAAACATCTACCTAGCCAAAATACGAAGTAACTATTCGAGAGAAAGAGATTGCCAAGATACAGACACTACAGAAATATATGCTTTCATTGGACTTCTATATTTAGCAGGAGTACGGAAGGCTCAATATGTAAACACTAAAGAACTTTGGAGTGATTCGATATTTGCACCTGCTGGTTTCAAGTTGACAATGTCAAGAGAAAGGTTCCATCTTTTAGGAAGAGCAATACGATTTGACAATGTCAATGACAGAAACGATAGAAAGAAATTCGATAATTTAGCTCCCATTCGAGAAATATTTGAGCAATTTGTATCTAAATGTCAAGTGAACTACCAAGTTGGAGAGTACTGCACAGTGGACGAGATGTTAGAAAGCTTTAGAGGACGATGTAAATTTCGTCAATATATAGCAAATAAGCCGGCGAAATACGGCATCAAAATATGTGCCCTGGTAGATTCAGGATTTTTTACACCTGTAATATGGAGATATATGCAGGAAGGCAACCGGATGGACCTTTTCATCTTGACAACTCTGCATTTGCAGTTGTAATGCGCATAGCAAATCCCATTATGAATACAAGTAGTGTAGTAGTACCGTTTCTGGCTCACTTTTGGCGCGAAATTTGAATTTGTAGTGGGGATATTCAAATGTCGGTTGTCCTCGTTTGTGGTCGGGGACGTGCGCGCATGATCGGCGTCGTTCGGGAGCGATCGGAATTGTTCAAGGTCGCTCGGAATTGTTCAAGGTCGCACGGAATTGTTCAAGATCGTTCGGAATTGTTCAAGGTCGTTCGGAATTGTTCAAGGTCGCTCGGAAATGTTCAAGCTCGTTCGGAATTGCTCAAGGTCGTTCGGAATTGTTCGAGGTCACACGGAATTGTTCAAGGTCACTCGGAAGTGTTCAAGGTTGTTTGGAATTGTTCAAGGTTGCTCGGAATTGTTCAAGATCGCGCGGGGAAGTTTGGGGCGGTCCGGGACAGTTCGAGACCGCTCGAGGTAATTGAACCAACGGGACAAGAGACGGGTCGCTGTAGGTTAAAGACTTTTGCCCTAAATTAAGTTCACATCTTACTTCGGGGTTAGTGAACTTTCATCTCACTTAATGTAGAATGCTAATGCAGGTTAGCGAAATTTGATATTTCAGGATATAAAGTAAACAAAGTAGAACATTAAAATTGTTATATTTAACGTATTTTTTTATATTACAGAATTATTACAATTATTTTACTTATATGCATGCATACTTAAGCGATACTTTTTTATCAATCCAACTATTGTGACTTGTATTAAAAACCTAACCATTTTTACATATATTTTATTTCCTTTTCTTTTAAAATTTTCTCAATCAAGTATACATCGGGATGTTTCACTTTCTGAAGCTCTGCTTCTGTAGAATCCTCCAAGAATATCTTCGCCTATTTTATCTCTTAATAGATAAGTAGTTGGATTTGTTAGTTTAACTTTTCTTATTACAAAAATCTCATTTGACCCAGTTTGGAGTGTAACCCTTTTGAAATATTTGTCTACGTTTACTTATTCTAACGTGATCTCCAATTGAATATTTGTTCTTTACATGAGCAATTTTTATATTACTATAATTAGAATTTAATATAAGTTTTTCGTTTTTCTTATTAACCATGGATGGTTTCATTTTAATTGTTCGATGATAGGTGTTGTTGTATCGGGTTGTTATGCTTTGTAATATATTTACCCAATTATAGTGCCCTGCAAACTAAACTGTTTCCACAATAAATTTTTAAAGTACGATTTAACACGTTCGACTATCGAGGCCTTTTTTTGTGCTAAAAGTACTATAATGATTTATATTGTTTTTCTTCATAAGAGTCTGAAACGTTTTATTATAGAATTCTAAACCGTGATCGGTTTGTAAATGAATTGGGAAGCATTCAGTTGCAAGAGGATTAATTTCATAGCTTCTGTCACATCTTTCCCATCTTTTGTTTTGATAGGAGCAGTCCAAACGTATTTAGAAAAACAATCAATTACAACCAGTATATACTTAAAATTTTTGTTTTGTTTCGCATAAGGAATCATTTCAACGAGATCAGCTTGTAGGGTTTCGTTAATACTTTTTTACGATGACCCGTCGCCTTTTGAAGTTAATTCTTGCTGGTTTATGTAACTCTAACACCACGTCCTCCTTAATTCTAGATGGTTTATACTTGTTAATCTGCTTTCGTGGAGCCATTATGAATACTGTTCAAAATTTATTGGACATTTAAGAATTATTTCAACAAACAGGGTTTTATCTGTTGTAGTAGTTTTAAGTGCTCTCGCTGCGTTCAATGATAATTCATTGTCCACAGACCGCAAATTCCTCGATTGAGTACTATCTTGCTTTGTATCATCATTTTGTTTTAAAGGTAATTCATAGTCAACAAAACCGTATCGTTTTTAACGGAACCATATCTTGTTCAATATCATTATCTAATTGAAATGATATATTATCATTTAATTTTAGTGTATAGTTAATTGCTTCTTCTTTTGATAATGTGTTATCGTTTATATTAATAAAGACGTCGTTTCTATTTACTAATATATTATCAATTAGTCCATATCGTAGTGGAAATACGTAATCGGTGTTATACGGGGTTATTATAAACTTACTATTAAAAATACTATTGGATGTAAACGTTAGGATGTGATGGTAAAACATGTCTTGATTAACTACAGATACTTGAGGATGTTTAATTATATGACGTCCAAATTTATCCAACGTCATTTCAGTATATTATACCTGCTTCTTGAAGTTCTTCTATTATCGATACTATTTCGTTATTATGACTGGTGTTACCAGCAGTCTGAGATGCTACTAACAATTTTAGTCGGTCAACCAACTCATTAGGGTCATCCCAATACACATAATCGAAAAGTGAACTGCTAACCTTTTTAACATGCCCGTACCAAGTTTTACATTTGTTCTTCTTGGAGAATCATATCTTGTTATTGGCCCTTTGAAATATAAAGGCCCGATAACAGTTTTATATTTCTTTGACTTTGTTCCAACAATTCGTTCATTAAGATTAAAATGACGCCTGCATGCGTTGCTAATATCTAAAATATCCTTATACGCATACAGATCTTCATCCGTGTATTTTTTAGGAAGGTTTTTAAACAATAGTTCATACAATCCTGGGGTGCCTTTAAAATAGTGATTATCAACTTTATATCTGATCCCACAAAATCTACTTTTGAACTTCCTATGTAATATTTTTCTTCAAAACTATCGTGTCGTATTCCAGTTCTGTGATCATATGCTCCTTTGGTATCACGAATCATAGCATCAATATAATTTCTCGGTAATTCATCAAAACTATTTAAGTATTCTTCATAATCCTCTGTATCAATGACGTGTTCTATATTCTTTTTACTCTCGTTAACAGATTCATTAATTAAATCTTCAAAGTTATAATTTTCTAAATCATCGTTTTCACTTAGTTCTGCAATAAAGACTTCTTCATTTGAATTAGGTGTAGAAGTTGCATCACGAGGTAACTCATCTTCATAGTCCGGAAAAGATACTTTATCATGTTTTAATGCACTTATTTGCGACTTAAGCTTTGATATTTTAGAATTTAGTTTATCTTCTGTTTTTAATGTTGAAGCAACATGTAGACTTGAATCAGTTTCACTTTTTAATTTTGCACTTGGTCTAAGTAAAGCACTATTAGAATTATGACTAACTGTTGTACCTTCTAGGTGATCCGATATTGTCTCTAGACGTTTAGTGATCGGAAGGAATACATTCTCCTGCATGACCTCATCTTGTTTTAGTAATTCTAACCTTTACGCTTTACTTCTCGTTTTTTAATTAATCTTTTTGTTAATTCTATTTCATTAGAATGAGTAGTTGCAGAACTCATAGTATAATATTTTCTTTATATACAACAATATTTGTAAGACAGCGACTTAACTGCTGAAGCGTTTACTTGCAACCGTTCAACAGAACAGTGAAGTGTACTAAACGTAGTTAATCGCTTTTAAACAGATAATTAATAACGTCTATGAAATCGCTCAAAATTATAAAGTTTATTTTTTTATGAAGTTTATTTTTGAGGAAATTAAAATTAAATAATGTTTAATAATTGTGCATCTTATTTAGAACTCAGCAGTTGAATAAATATGTCAAATCCTTTCCTGTATCGACCCGAATCAATACCTCTCTCTTTATCTATAACTAAAAAGTCATATATGTTTTCCCAACATAATGAACAAATTTCTTTAAACTTATCGAACGTTAAATCAGCACTGACATTATCCTCATATACATGACGCAGATTCATAATATCTTGTTTGAATAGTATTAAAAATTTGCATTGTCTCGAATCAACTGTTTTGGGATACGGCTATAAGTTTGACACAAGTAAAAACAATCTATGTTTTTATGCCGACCCATACTGAAATATTCTCTCATTAAATTTTGTTTGTCACAAGCAACATCATCGAAGATGAATATAGAATTTGATTTTGCTTGCGATGGAGATGGAATGTTGTTTTCTAAATTGTTATAAGCAAAATAATTGATACCTTGGATTGGTTTTAAAGATTTTCTAAATAGCGATATTTTGATTGAAAGAGAGATTTAGAATAAACGTAAACGTTTTCAAATCGAAGCCCGTTTCCGTGCTCAATTAAACTGATCATAGTGTTTGTTTTTCCACAGTTCGAGGGTCCCACAATAAGACAACGTATTGTAGACGGTAATAACTCACCATGTCTTTGACAGGTTTCAGAAATCTGTAAATCATTATTAGAAACCGTTAAAGTTATCGGCTGTTGCACAGTGCGCATTTTGTTAAAAACTAAATAGAAACATTGATTTAAAACAAATAAAAACATAATTACATTTAAACAGTTGATTTAGTATTGATCGTGCGCTTGAACGATTAAAAACTATAAATAACCTCTTCGCAACCAAATATGGTTAGAAAAGTAAAATTGTCAGGAAGAATCGTCACGGTGACGGTCTTGTAAATTCCGTTATTAATAAATTGCCATTCGAACTGCACATTCGGGTTATAAATTCTGTGGTCCTGGAACAAAACTCTCGAAGCGATTAGCTAGAGGTGATCAAGGTGTTAATAAGCTCGACGAAGCTTGTAAAATTCATGATATAGCCTATAACAACCATAACGATTTGGAAAATAGACACAGAGCTGATTTGATTTTATTAGAGAAAGCGAAAGAGAGAGTTCATTCATCGGACGCTTCGTTTGGAGAAAAGCTGCAGCATTAGGTGTAGCAACAGCGATGAAAGCTAAAGTAAAACTCGGCATGGGTTGTTTTAAGAAAAATAAAATTTTAAAACGCAAGCAAAGAAACGCATTAAAAAAAGGAAAAGGGTTGAAATTTAAAGACGTGCTGAAAGTCACAAAATCTGCAATAAAAGGATATAAGTTTAACAATCCATCTGATGCTATCAAAACAGCAGTAAAATCAATAAAATCATTAAAAGGAAAAAGATATTAAAACCAACACGAGTAATACCTATACCAAAGATTGGAGGATTTCTACCCATTAATTCCAATTTTTACTGCACTCGGGGCTTTGGGAACTTTAAGTGGTGGTGCAGCAGGAATAGCAAAGGCGGTTAATGATGCCAAACAAGCCAAAAAACAACTAGAGGAAAATCAAAGACATAATAAAACCATGGAATCTATTGCTTTAGGAAAGTCGGGAAATGGACTATACTTGAAACCATACAAAAAGGACTCGGTCTTTTTTAGGACCACAAAACTCTCGAAAAACTACCAATAAAACTTCCAAAACGAGCACTGACCGACGTGGATCTAAAAAATATGTAAAACTATTGGATATATCTAATTTTAGAGGGTATTTATGAAAAACTCCCTACCTACCAATAAAGTTCGTGTTAACGAATGCGGTATAGTAAACCTAGATAATGAAGAAGGAGAAGGAACACATTGGACTGCATATAAAAAGTTTGGAAACAGTTCGGTTTATTTTGATAGTTTTGGAAATTTACAACCACCAATCGAATTAATAAGTTATTTAAACAGCAATGGACCTTGTGACATAAACTATAATCATAAAAGTTTTCAATCATTCAATACTGTAAATTGCGGACATCTATGTTTACAATTTTGTATAACTATTAATATATATACTTTAAAAACTCAGTTGTTTCATTAAAGCGTATGTAATATCATGTCACTAACGTTTACATTGTCTGGTACAGAATCAATACTTTCTAGTAGTTATTATCCCCTATTATACTAGATGATAGTGAATATGTATTGGGGTTGATTAATTTAGAAACTTTTAATTCAATTGCAAACGTAGATAACACTAATAACAAATTTTATTTTACGCTGCAAAACGGTAAACAATCTATTATTAAAATAAGTGAAGGTGCTTACGAAATTGATGATCTCAATAAATACTTAATTAGAGAACTTGGGTATTACGATAAAGGAATCAATTCACCAATACATTTAAAGCTGGATGGAAACAACAACACACTAAGATGTCAAGTTAAAGCTAATTTCGATATTGATTTCACCAAATCAGATTCAGTTGGAACTTTATTGGGTTTAAAAGCAGAAAACTAAAAAGCAGGTAAGACCCATGTATCAGACTTTCCATCTAAAATATCTAAAGTAAATGCTTTATGTATCGAATGTAATATCGTGTCTGGTGCATACAGAAACGGAGAACAAGTGCACGTTGTTCACGAGTTTTTTCCATCAGTTCCTCCCGCAAATATGCAAAGTAGAAGCAAAAAGGTGTAAGTAAAGGTGGTTATAAAATCACTGAAGCCCGACAACGTTATTTGTGTTACCAATCAACACCAAGCAAATAGACGAAGTTATTATTAAAATAACAGATCAAGATGGAAATATAGTCAATTTTAGAGAAGTGATAACAGTACGTTTGCATACAAAAATTTCGATAAATTCTGTTATGGGTATAGTGTTTAATAAGTACAAATCTGTTGGCAGAACATAAATACAACCAAGAAAAGAAAATCAGTCATTCGAACATCAAGATTGGAAACAGTTAACAAGAAAATAGGATTTCTTAAAGAGTCCTAGGATTTAAATTACGAACGAGTTAAAAAAATGAATTTTGAAGTTTTGGTGTTAACGAAATTCCTCTGTTGACAATGCTATTTCTACGCCGAAAAACGAACCCACCACCGTACGCATCAAGTTCTTTCAATAACAACGATGAAATAAGGATACCTATTCAACAACAAGTATACACCCTACGCGGTATGGTTCCGCCATTTTCAAGGAAGAGTAGAAGTACAAGACGGAGAAAACCGTTGTGAAACAAGCAATGTTAAATTTATTAACATGGGCATTTTATTCCTATTCGATGAAATTCGTTTAAAAATAGCTGGAAACGTAAGTCGATCTGCGATTGAAATCGGGAGTACTTCTGTTCTGAAGGTTACGTTTCTTTATAATAATGAACAAAGCAGAGCTACAAAATGGAGGCTGGTTTCCAAAAGAAAGTTCTACGTTAATAGATGAAACAAGTGGATACTTTGATATTGTTGTACCGCTTCGATTAGTGTTAGGATTGTGCGACGATTTTAAAAAGTGATAATAAATTCGAGACAAGAACTAGTATTACTTCCGAAACAATACTGATAATAATCATTGATGCTAAAATGATTTAACAAAAAATGTGAAGGTTCATTTACATAAAATAGCTTGGCGAATGCCCCATATATCGGTCGCAATTAAAGAAAGCAATACGTGAAAAACTAA